>JABUQX010107742.1:27500-40751 GCA_015478945.1 Trachelipus rathkii
AACATATTTAATATTATATTTATATATTATATATATATATATATATATATATATATAATATATCATATATAAGTATATAGTAATTATATATATATTATATATATATATATAATATATATATATATACTATATACTATATTTCGAGTTTTAGCCACAACATATTAATATAAGTGTTACCCGGGGTGCGGGAACGGGACCAACTCAAATGCACCCCACCAACGTCTTTCCCCAACCTCCGACCTTAATGAAGAGATTTTTTTTACACATTGTTTGTATACTTTTTGCATGCACCTAGTATTGAAAATTCCAATAATAAAGCAAGGCTAATACTTGAGAAACATCTAATTTTTTCTGCCTTTTCTATTCTGAGAGTAGTTTCTCTTAATCAATCATCATATATTAGTTCAGCATTGCTAAATACTCTTTCTCCTTGTAACATTCAATTGGGGTTCAATGCAGTGACTTGTCTCATCTTGCATAGTTCATACTAAGGCATGGGTAACATTTTGCTTAAAACTTTCCACCAACTGATGAGGATCACTTATTGGTATCTATGTCGTTTTTTCTTGGTAGAGTAGTTTTTTCTCAATAATTTGCCTAACATCTTTTGGTAATGCGGTGTTTCTTCATCCATCACTACCGGACTGTAGAAATTCTTCCAGCTGACAATCTGTTGGTTCGGTTTCTGTGATGATTTCGTATTTTTTTTCTTTAAAATGGGTGGGGAAATTAGATATGACTGTTCCGGCATTGAGTTTTCAAACATGCACCACGGCAAAGCGACGGTTTAAACCACTTGTTCTTATATTGTGTTTACAAAAAAAAACTTGCCTCTATATAAAAAGGGGATCTAAGTAAGTTTGCAAGTAGGTATGCAAGGCATTAATTTTCGCCACAGAACCAAGCGTTTTTTCTAGCTTTAAAATTTCATTACATCTTTCAATCTTTATAAATACCGTCATCATTTTCAGTAGGATAATGGTGTCAAACTGCTTCCTTATGCGGTTGGAGATTAATGGTACCTTGACATTTTCGGAGACAGACGCTGTAGAGGCGCGCTGAGTTTTTTTTGGTAATTTCTTCAAACTGTTTCAATAATGCAGTGTGATATGTGTCATTTTCCACATTAGTAAAAGGAATGGTTAACTGGTTGTGGAAATATGAACTCGTAAGCGAGCCAAAGGTTCGTTTGAATCAATAGCCATTTTTTCTTCCCATCATATGAAAGTGTACTATTCCAGCGGAGTTGGAACGTCTTTGCCATAATAAGTAGGATATGGAATATCAAGCCGTTTTTGAATCTTGCCTTCAACTCATTTTTCCATCATTTCTGATGATAATGAAACTAGTATTGACTTTGGTGAAATCTCTCTTACGCACAAACAAAGTAAACATCCGCAGGGCGAAGCGCGGACTGCGGAATACTTTAATTAATGTGCGGATGCGGATTGTGTACCTGCATCACTAAAAAGACCCTTGAACGATTTCTTTATAAGTTTTCCGCAGTTGCGCCTCAGAGAGGCCTTTAGAAGAGGTTCCCTTCTTTGTTTCCAGCAACAGGAAGACGAAATTGTTTACTAAGTCAGGGTGGGCTACTAACCGAAAGAACAAGTTTTAAGAACCACAACAAAAACTACAGCAACTATTTTTTATCTTCCAAATAAGCAAAATTACTTTTCTTGAATTCTTTTCAACCATTTAGAAAAACGTGAGAAATTTATTTATTACTTTCATATTTTATCTTTCCCATATTTGATTTTTCAAAAATAACTTCTAAAGTCTTCCAGAATATTATTGCTATAAGCGCTCTGCATAAATTAAAAATATGTAAGTAATCACTTTTTATAATTGTTGATTATATATATTTATATATAGATATATGTAAAAGGCTGTTGTAAAGTTGTAGGACGAAATATTTATTTTATCTACCAGAGTATTTCAGAATTTTTATGAAAAAACCCGGGGTGGGTTGGGCTTTTTCAAAACCCCCGGATTTTATGCCAACCCTGTGGGCTTCCCACCACATGTATCCTCCACCACCTGAGTGAAACAAAAATCTTTCCCATTAAAGCCCATCTTTACAGTATAGGCTGTCAATTTTAGAGTAAATCACTCTCAATAGATCACTCCCTACTCCAAACACTATAAGAACCCCCTGCACTTAAAAGATGAAAGTTACACCAGCAATTATTCTGGCATATACAACACCCTTCTCCCCTCCCACTACCACCAGACAGCCCCATCATTAAACACAATCACACCTAATTAACCTAAAGAATGATTTCCAGATATGCAAATAACACCATGCTCCAAGCGTGTCCACCTGAAATTTCTAACAGGAAAAAATTTGGACTGCCAAACTCGGATTTTTATTACCTTCAGGAATAAAAATCCAATTATCTTAATGACCCCACCCCTCACTGTCAAAAAATGTCCCTCCCATGCAAATAACAACACAAAACATCTTTTATTAGGTTGCTTGGCTTGGTGGACATTAGATGCAACCTCAGAACACTTAAGCTAATAGATCTCTAGGCCTAAACTTATAATGGTGGTAAGACATCTATCTCAAGGTCACCCTTTTTTTTGCATCCCAAATGATTTCTTAAGGAGATTAGTTGCAATTAGGGCTTTCAGATACTTTATCAATTTTCTTGCCCTATACCAGAGGTTTTTCCAGTGTCAGATATATCAGCAGTTTCACCCTCTCTCAGTCTTGATATTAAGTTCAAAGCTCTTTCAATGCTTCATGGAAAAAAGGTGACCTTCCTTACATGCCTTAAATTTGTATAAGGTATTGAATCTCAAGGAATGTCACTCCCACCTTCACATATATTTAAATACTGATGACTCTAAAATTTATCACCCAAACTCTTCAACTTCTGGCACAATTTATATACTGGTACCTACAATTCAGGTTACTTAAATTTAAAAGTTGGGGAAATTTTCAAAGTATTTGCTGAATTGCTGCTATTTATAACGAAAGATTTTTTTAGATATTTTAAACGTTAAATGTTTTCCCTCATTCAATTGTAAATATAGGAATGAAGAAACTTGTAATTGATTTAACTTTATTTCATTTACAAACTGAAGCAAAGAAAAAGCTTAAGAAAATTAAAATGTGAACAAAACAAATTAATAATGTCTCTTTCAATGGGGGATTTTCTTCTGGTGGAAAATATATATAAATTATTTGCAGTGCAAATCTAAAAGAATTGAAATCACTTCTGAGACTATGATTGGTGGTACCGTACTACAGTATGTGGTAGTAAGGAATCAACTGTCATGATGGAACTGAGAGCTTTAGTAAACAGCACCCAAAGTTGCCTTTTACTGTATATGTCATTACACTGGTGAACAAATTGAGAGTATTTCACAGGACTGCAGAGATGGAGCCAAAGTTTTTTTTGAAATCTGAGACATGCAATAAAAATATTTTTACAATTAAATAAAGGGATTCAGAGCTAGAGCTGCCTGTTTTAAAATAATGGACTCAGAGTTGGCAAATTTTAAAAATGTGGAGCCAGAGTCAGAGTCAGAGCTGGTTATTTTAAAATGGAGCCAGAGCCAGAAATGGTAAAAAATTTTACTGGCTCCTCAGCACTGGAATTTTAAGTGTATTCAGCATCTTTTAATGAATACAGGAGCTCTTAATAAACACTTTTAAATTCTAATTGTCTTTTTTTGTTTATTTAAAGCATTCTGTTTTCAATATATACTGTATATAAAAAAAAATGCAAAGTGTCATTAATACCTTCAAATCACAAGCATTGGGAGTAGCAGGATATGTAATTCCAGTTTTAAAGGTAGGTGCAATATATAGAATTTATTTATTTATTTATTTATTTACCTTCTCACCCCTAACCCACCCTGCCTTTCCTAAATCGGGTGGCGGGGGGCACGCACATGCTTCCAGATACCCCGCTGCCACTGCTGGTCTCCGCCCACAGATCAATCCAGTCCAGGCGTCAGACAAATTTCCCTACGGTCACTCTTGATTAAATGTAACTCAAGGCTGACAGGTTATCTAGCTAAGAATAATGTCTGACACAGTTTCTGGACCCCGTTCAATTTGTACACATCACAATTTGAGAGTGGATGATAAAGGTGACCCCCTATTATATAGTGTGTCAATTGGTTGTGCCATATCTTAGTTTGTCTAAGCGATGGACGAATCGGTTCTGGAAGAGGTTAATTCAGATGCATTAGTCTATATTAGTTTGCCGAGTTGTTTTTTAATAGCTTTGTGCGGTTAAGATGTGCTGGATCGATATACTTTGCCTGAGAATGTTGTTTTGGTGCTGAGTGGTTTAGATCGTTGTATGTCCAGAATTTGCCGTTGTGACTGGTCACAGCAATCTGCGAGAGTGGAGGGTTTTAATGCAATTGATAGATAGAGACGCCAGTATGCACACAGAGTTACCGACCGGTCTGGGTGTATATTTATGTTTCTCGCGAAGAATTGAGTCTATCTAAGCGTTGTCGTGATCGGAGAAACAGGTTTGGGTTCATTATCGTAGAGATTGTCTGTGTGAGAGACGGGGAGGATCCATAGATAAAGCTCTCAGTGCGCCTACATTTTGGGTTTATTGTAGTTTTCTTCATCTCTTTCCCTATGGTACAATTATGGGTTACCCAATTCGGTGAGCTATAATTAGTATATGGTGCACTATAGTTCCTAAAACTTGCCCTTCAACTCTAACCTCATCCACCCAAGACTCTTCATCGATTTAGTTATATCTAGTCTAACATAGGCATCTTGTTATTGCATAGGTTCATGGACATCCTGCTCCAAAATTTATCTAGTCCCTACCCTGTTATACAAATTCAGAAATACAAACTGACCTATAGTCTCACTATAAGGAACAAGGAATCCCATTGTAATGCCAAGCAAAAAATTTTAAAATCACCCATACTGACTTATACTTTCTTCTTTCGGACCTGTCGCTATGCTGTCCAATTGACTCTTCACAATTCCGCAGTCTAATTCTGAACTCTGGCCAGGTACTGAGGTCATATAAAATGCCCCCTATTCTATATGATTTATTTTACATAAGGATATCTACCCACTAACAGATCAACATCAGATATTAGTTCTTAATCCCCTACTTAATACGATGTTGAAATTAGCTGTTATAACATTAAAGGTCCAGCCATCCACCACCGACTTCTTCCTCTATGCTCGTATAGAATAAAGTGAATATCCAACATCTTCATATTCGCTCAAAGCTATCTGAGCATTTGGTAAACGGCATTAATTCAAAATATTTTTAATTTTTTGCCTCATTCACTCAATTATTTCGAACCTGTCTATAACAACATTAGGTTTATTTACTCACCCACTTATCTATAGTTCCATGCTGTTACTTCATATCCAGATTTAGCCCATCACTCCCAACTTATCCTTTACTTTCGTTATAAAGAACAAGTCTCCAAACATTCAGGTACTGAATAAGCTCACACCTTACGACTCCCAATCTACTGGACCAAAAGCAGATCTTTAATCCGAGAATCTTCCCACAAATCCAAAAAAGCTCTTTAATACTTTCTGAAAAAAAACATAATTGCCAAACCCCTTTCATTTACACCTAAAGCCCTACTTCCCCCAGTCCTGACCTGCAACCTACTCCTAAACAACTTCCCGAGAAATCCATGCACTTTACTTCCACTAGCTTCATCTTCCTGAACTCAATCACTCCTTAATAATCTGCTATCCAATTCTTCTGACCTTCTATTCCTATATCATTTGTACCCACGTGCACAATCACATTTGAATCAACATTTGTAGAATCAATCTTTCTATCTATCCTATCCATATATCATTTACTCTGGCACCTGCATAACATACTGCTCAATCGTTTCCATCTATCCATTTGAAAAGTCTTACGAGTACTCGCATCCTAAGTCTCCAATTAGCAAATGTATCCAGTCTTCCTCTTAGAAACTAAACATTACCATTGGCCCTCTCTGAGCCTTCCCCATCTGGAAGACAGTCAAACCTGTTACTGAGGTCACAGGCCGACTGACTTTCAGATACCTCTAATCTTACTTGTTCTTATTCTACAACTCCATTTCATCTGCAAACCTAATCAATACTTTATCCTTTTCCTCTCCAATCTCCTGCCTAGGTGAATCCTACTACTCTTATCGTACCCTAGTCCCCGCTCCCCCTTGCCTTGACAGCCCTACTAACATTTTTCCTAACACTTCTTCCTTTCTCAACTCAAATACAACATCTTTCAATTCATATATTTTCACTCAGTCTTTCAATCTCCTTCCTTAACAACAACACAATCTCTGCATTCAAAACACAAGGCACAGTAACCGCACCTATTCCTGACCTCTCACCTAAGTCCCCATAGTCTTATTACACAAGAGCATACATACTTTAAATTATTTATTAGCTTTACTAACTTGTACCTATTATTTTACCAACTACTGAACGGACAAAAGTTCTTAAAAAATAAACTAATATCTTTAAAAAGAGTTAAAAAAATTAAAACAAGCTTAAATCTAGCTTAGCGCTAGGCCAGGGATATATAAAAAGAATAAGGTAGGCCTAAATGTAATTAATTAGTTTAAAGATTATCACAAAAATTACAATATTAAAATAACAATTATTAAAGACTGTAATCATCATACAAAAATCTTCACGTTTAACTATATCCACAATGAACCTGCCTCACATAACAGTATGATATACCAGTAAATTCTTACTCTAGCTTGGCTCTCGGCAAGTCTAATTAATTTAAGGAATTATAACAAAATGAAATAACTAAATTATTAAACACACTGTAGTTTAACCACAGAAAATCTACGTTATCTAATCCAATAAAACCTGCACAAACCACACAGCTATACAGTAAAACTCTCCTAACTAGCTGCTAGTTAGCTATCAAATACCTGGGCCTAGTTCCATATACTAGTGCTAAATTTAACCATAAGAACTGACGTACTTAAAAAAAGATTACACAAACTATAACACCACTATTTGTAAATTATCGATAACAAAACGCATACACATTGCACAAAAATACACAACAATTCCTTACAGTTAAGATGTAACAGAGCATGAGCAGTAACATTACCTCCTCTAACCCAAGGCACCTATCGTCCATAAGCTATCCTATAGCGACGTATACCTAGTAATATATATAACATCCTAATATAGTATATCATTAGTATACTATACCTTTAATACTATCAGGTGACTATATATATCAATATAATATATTATATATATATATATTATATATTATATATTATATATATATAAATATATACGTAATATTATATAATATATCATCAGACATTCATACATACCCCTATTTGTAGGTACTTTTATATATAGACATCTATTATATTTACCTTTAATCCCTTAACCATTTCTTAACAAACATTAGAATACTATCCACCGTATTTACAAAAACCCAAATGCATGGCACACACATTTTTGCACACAATATTTACAAAAACCCAAATGCATGGCACACACATTTTTTGCCCACAATATTTACAAAAACCCAAATGCATGGCACACACATTCTTGCACGCAATATTGACAAAATTATATTAAAACATTTACCTTTTTTCTATAACTCACTCGCTCAACTATGGCGTGACTGGAGGAATTACAGGCCACTGCCATAGTGGTTTGCTCTTTCTGCTAGCTCATCATTGTGATCATTTATGTTGATGGAGGTGGTATTGGCAGTGTTGAAAGGTGATTTATAATTAGGAAGGTGCCATGATAATCTTTTGTTATAATGGCGGAGAAGGAAGTGGATTGTGGTGCCAATCGAGGAATTGAAAGTGCTGTTGATAGAGATTTTTGCAAATGGTAAAAATTTATTCCAGTCATTATGATTTGTGTTAACAAAGTGTCTGAGAAAATTCGCAACTTTAGGGACTCTTTCACAGAGGGAGTTTGATTGGGGTGTCTAACAACAATATTGAGAGCATTTATTTTTCACTGGGAGCAGAGCTGCTTAAAGAATTCAGATCTGAGAATTCTGGGGTTTGGTCTGATATTAAAAACCTTTGGTGTGCTGTGCCTTGTAATGACTCGTTTGAGGAGGGCTTGAGTGATGTCTTTAGCAGTGTATTGTTTGAGTGATACTAATTCAACATATCATATGAGTTGATCTTTAAAAATGAGAATGTATTTAGATTGAGAGATGTGGGAGAGGGCCAAAAATGTTGCAGTGTAGTCTAGAGAATGGTTCAGTACTTAGGGGTTATTCTTTGATAGAGGGGAGTTTGGGGACTGTGCCTTTAACTTTATTGCATGAATCACAGTTGGCACAAATTGTTTAATGAGAGTGGGTAGTTTTGGGAAACTAACATTCCTGTAATCTGTATTGAATTCTTTCTGAACCACAGTGGCCTGAAAGGTAGAGTAGAGTGGTTATGATTGATTACTGAGTACTGTATATCATATAGTCTTGAACTTAGAGTAAGTGTCGACCAGTGGGAGGTTTATAGTATAAAACGTCTTGTATTATACATGATGATGATTGATGAGCGGGCATGTAGCTGAAGAGTTTGACACGTTTATAAAGGTTCTAATCGATAAGCAATTTATTCGTTCTAAAATGAAAGTTTGTAGGCGAGCAGTGTAAGTTTTTTGTGGGTTTCTGAGGTGAGTAGTAAATTGATCAGTAAATTGTGGAGTAATGAGTGGGGAAGGTTTGTGTTGTTGTGGGGTGGTGAGTGAGGGTGGGTTGCGACTGAGATAGTTGGGTATAATGTTGAGTTTGCCAGCCTTATATTGTATTCGAGGGGGTAAAACTTTGGATAAATAAATTCCAGCATTCTAGCCGACCTGTGAATTGTTTGTGTCTAAAGAGGTGTGTTAAGGTTTGATTATCAGTTATGATTGTAAGGGGGGTATCCCAGGATTGTGTTTTTGAATTTGGAGAGGGCAAATATTATTGCTAAGGCTTCTTGTTCTAGTGTGCTGTAATTAGTTTGATGAGAAACAGAAGAGGAATGTGTTTTTGGAGGTAGAGGAGGTGGAGAATCAAAGGATGGAGGTGGGGTGGAGCAGGAGGTTTAGGTAGAAGGCTGGTGGCTATATCTCGAGGGATAAGCTGTTTCCTGGAGGTAGGGAAACCATGTTTCATTTCCCTGATGTTACTGAAGAAGGGAAGTGTGCTGGCAGATGCGGTCTCCGTACGTGTGGGCCCCGGGGTACGCAAAGTGATACTTGGGGTACGAAGAGGAATGTGTTTTTGGTGGTAGAGAAGGTGGAGAATCGAAGAATGGAGGTGGGGTGGAGCAGGAGGTTTAGGTAGAGAGAAAGTAGGTAGGGCTATATCTCTTGGGATAGGTTGTTTCGGAGGTAGGAACCAGGTTTCATTTCCTCGTGTGACGGTTACTGAAGAAGGGAAGGGTGCTATAGAGAAAGGAAAAATAGAAGTTTTTTGTGGTTGATGGGGTGAGTTATTTAATCTGTCAATGTAATATATGCCTATTAAGGTTGTGTAGTTATCTAAAAAATCATTCCATTTTTTTTTTTCAATTATTTTGTCACCTGTAGCACATCTTAACTCTATCCACTCAATATGTCGATGACTTGACCCTTTATCTTCTCTTCTCCCTCTTTAACTTCAAGAATTGCCTTTCGTCTTAATCTATCCGATTTTCATTCCTCGCTGATCTGATGAGAATTTCAAGGGTTGGTCTATCAAGTCTTGTAAAATTTAATTCTGTAAAAAACCCAACACTCTACAAATCTCCCTCTTCTCTAAGAACACCTAAACTTTCCTATTCTCTTTCGACGTGATTCTCTCGTATCTACCTATTGAACTCAATTATATAAATCCTATAGCCTTAACATAAAAACAAAAAAAATGTATTGAAAACCTCTAATCACAGTGGTTGCTATAGGGCGGCCTCAAAGAAACTGGAGTTCTGTTTAGTCACTGCGAGACTTTTATCCTCTTCTCAGTTTACTCCAGCTATACAAGGAGGTTCTCATCCGTCCTTGTATGGTGTACTGCTCTTCATATCTGGGGGGGGCTCTGGTATCACCTGGCGCTTTGAGAGAGGTTCGAGTCAAAGGCCAAAGACTTTAATAACTTGTCCTGTGCCTTTCTCTATGTTCACTTGACCTCTCTTAATATTTGCGGCGATGATGTTGGTGCTTTTATTCTCTTTTTCTAAAGGTTAATTGGCTCGGCAAGATGCTCGAGAGGAAAATATCCACTTGCTCCGTTACCAACCACCTTTTACGACGTCCCTTCGTACTCACAAGGAGGTGCTGTGTCGGGACACGTGAGTTTTGTGTTGATTATTAGTTAACTCCAGACTAAGTTCTCGCTTACAGGTGCCTTCTTTCTTTTCCTTGTCACCTCTGCTTCTACTGTCTGTGCTCAATCTCGCGTAATTTTGCAGTTAGTATGAATTTTTGACGGCGTTCACACACCACTCCTTCGAAATAAGGTTCTACCTGTGAGCGTCGTTATTATGGGTGATCTCATGCAAACAAAATAAAAAAAATAAAAGGTTTAATAAGAATTTTCCTTAAGCTAGTGAACCCCACACAGAATGCATTCCGTGACTTGTGAAACCATTTCTAGAATGCATTTAAATAGCATATACGAGGAGCTTGCTCGCTTGTGTTCAATAAAAAAAAGATTCACAGTAGTTGAAGCCTCCTTATCTGCAACCCCTGCCCTGGCTACAACACTGATAGTGACGATGGTAGGTTTTCAGCAAATAATAAACCTTCTGAAGATGAGGATTTGGAATATGTTTAGACTTTGATTAAGTTATGGTCCGAAATTGCCATTGCCATTCTCATTCACACTTCAAAGGGAATCACACCTCAGTCCGGAAACCTTCATCGTAAAAACTGAAGATGACAAGTCATCAAGGTGCAAGATAATTCAAATTTGCAGTCTGTTGAAAGAGGAGATGAGGCTCTTACGAAAATGGAGATGCTCCTAATATACCAGAAAGAGATCTTTCATGCAGTGGAGTCTGGCATTAAAATGGTTCAGTTTTTCACTTATTAATTCAGTGCTTGCAGGCAAATAATTATCGCACCTCTTACATCTGATCGAGAAGAGAAAGAGTATTTATTGTAGGTAGGAATTGAGTAAATCACCCCAAAAAAGGAATCAGTATTCTCGCCGTAGATATAGTGAAAGACTTAATGTTTTTTGATCACAATTTATGAATTTTTGAATTATGTGATGTATTGAATAGATATCTATCTTATTTTAAAGGAGAGTATTTTATTATGTTCATTGTTTGTAGTAATAGCGTTCTTTTAATTTTATTTTTTCAGCTGTATTAATTAGAGTTTTTCTTGTCTTTCATTATTTTATTCTTATATTGTAGCTATGTTAAAGAATCTTTTTGTAAATTGTAAATCATGTTAAAACATAAAAGCTAGTAGCTAAACTTTGTTAATTACTTACTGGTAAAAATCTTAAAAATTATTTTTTTGAATAAACACAAATCATAAAAAAGTTATTAATATTTATATTTGTTCTTTTATTACCAGTAAAGATACTATTTGTAATTTATAAAATAAAATAATACTTGTGGCACACCAAATATGAAATATAAAATACATGCTCTAATATTGTTGTTGCAGGGAATGCAATCTTGATTTGCCTAGCAGTACACAAATGTCTATCTTATTACTGTGTATTTATAATATATTAATATAAAGTATCTCAGTTCGTATCGGCCTAAAAAATATGCAGTAATCCTCGGATATCGGTATCGGATATCAAGGCCTTCTTATTCTTTGTATTCGGATACTCCCTAACTATATATAAATAATATAATATATAATATATATAATATATCATTATCATATATATATATATATATATATATATACATATATATATATATATTCTATCATATTATATATATTATATATATATCATATATATATATATGATATATAATCCGACTGTAAGGAAAATCCTATTTTTTTATTTTTTTTAAAACAAATGAATTGTTGCATTCAAGTTTAATTGTTGGAATTATCAAAATAGGTTTTCCAACATTTCAGCGTCTCTAGAGCAAATTTAACAATTATTAATAAATCAATTAAATATGAATCTATTCAAGATAAACTAAATAAAATTTTATATAAAAAATTAAAATCATACGAAACAAAGTAAAAAAAAAATAGGCATAATTATGAAATTTAAATTAGATACATAAAAAAAGACATAAAACTCCCCATTTTTTTCGATACGATATTTATAAGATTG
The DNA here is from genome assembly GCA_015478945.1 of Trachelipus rathkii. Lineage (NCBI taxonomy): Eukaryota > Metazoa > Arthropoda > Malacostraca > Isopoda > Trachelipodidae > Trachelipus > Trachelipus rathkii. The sequence goes on from JABUQX010107742.1 coordinate 39,743, forward strand.
TAAACAAGGTTGATTATTTTCGACGATGACTCAAACCAATACACACACACCTGTATGGTATACAGAAGAATATAAAAAATCATTAAACACATGTTCGACATTTATCATTACAATATAAAAAACCTCAACAAATTCACACTGACAACAAATTTCACTTTTAGAATACAATAACACCAATGTTATTTATTTATCTGTTCATGAGTGAAAATTTGAGAAAATATTAATAACAAAAAGGGGAAGGAGGAAAATACATTGATGCTGATGTTAATTAATAATTTATGGTCTATATTAAAAGATTCCGATATTCATTTAATTCCATCCCAATTTTTAGAGAAATTAAAATTATGACCCATTAATTTTCTCCCGAGTGGTGAGAGATAGCAATAGTTAAATTCCGCTTGTTTGAGGAGAAAGGAGCAACGGCTAAATTCGCTTGTTTGGTGGGAGAAGATTAAAGGATTAAATATCTGTGGGGGGGGGGGGAGAGAAGCAAGGGTTAAAATCGCTTTTTTCAATAGAAGGGTTAAAAATAATCCTATATCGTGTGTGTGTGGTGTGTGATGTGTGTGTTGTGTGCTGTGTTGTGTGTTTTTTTATTTATATTGTGTGTGTGTGGGCTGTGTGTGTGTGTGTGGGTTGTGTGTGTGTTTGTGTGTGTGTGTGTGTCTGTGTGATGTGTGTGTGAGTGTGTTGTGTGTGCATATAATTTCATGTGCTGTGTGGGTGTGTGTGTGATATGTGTGTGTGTGTGTGTGTGTGTGTGTGTGTGTCTCTCATATATATATATATGTATATAGATCTCTGTGTGTGTGTGGTGGTGTTTGTGTGTGTGTCGTGTGTGTTTGTGTATTGTGTGTTGTGTTGTGTGGTGTGTGTGTGTTGTTGTGTGTTTGTGTACGTCGGAAAGAAGCGTGCGTGTGTGTTATTTCCATCCTGCATTTTTCTTTAAGGATAATTGCGAATAGAATCGGGAAAACCTTCCATATTCTGAATTGATATGTGTGGGATG
>JABUQX010107743.1:0-7500 GCA_015478945.1 Trachelipus rathkii
CGATATGTTAGAAATATGTTTGAAAAAGTATGAATATGGTTGCGTTCTGTATGCAATGTTAGTTACTTAACTGTTGTTAAGTTTGGGACTTTTGTTAATGTTAACTGTTATTCGTGTTTAAGTATGTGTAGGTTTGTGTGTTGGTACATTATATTCCCTTAGTTCAGCGTTATATGTTAGTCTTTTATTGATGCAAACTTTGTTACGTTAGCATATATTCGTTGGTCAGTAGGATAAATAGGTTAGATTATGATAAATTTTTGTTAATTTACTATGTTTTTTTAATCTAAAATAAACAGTGATAAATGTTAAGAGATATGTTGAAAAAAAAAGGTGTGAATAGGGTATAGGTCCTGTAAATGCAACGCCAGTTTAATTTCGCTGTTGTTTAGTATATGGTACTTTTTGTTAATTGCTGACTGTTTTTTATTAGTGTTTTAGAGTGTTTTAGGTTTTGTTATACAGAGTGTCTTAGAGCAGGATATGGTTATCTTCAATTATGATGTGAAAAACTTTGTTAAGTCAGCATTTATTCGAGGGTTAGTATAAAAATGACCATATTTTTTATGCTATGTTATCCAAATGTACCTCGGAAAGATGACTTGAGTATCATAGATCGAATAGATCAAATAGATCAAATACCTCAATGAGATCAGGGTTGGGGCGTGGGAGGGGAGGGATGGGGTGGCTTTGATTTACTGATTCGCGTATTTACTGCTTTTTAGTGGTATATAAAAAATGGAATTTCAAAGTTATAGAACGTAAATAAAAAACAATTAGTTAACAAAAACAAAAAGTTTTAAAAAAAATAAAAAAAAAATAAAATGTTTTTTTAAAAAAACAAAAGTTTTAAAGAAATAAAATAAAAATATAAATAAAAAGTTTTTTAAAAACAAAAAGTTATAAAGAAATGAAATTAAAAATAAATAAGAAGTTTTTTAAAACAAAAAGTTTTAAAGAAATGAAATTAAAATAAATAAATAGATTTTTTATAAACAAAAAGTTTAAGAAATGAAATTAAAATAAATAAATAAATAAAATAAATAAACAAACACATGAACATACTGATCGACTAATGAATATTTACAGCATCCAGCTTCGTACCTGTTTCGTCTGTAATGCAATGTTATTAATTTACTTGTTGTTAAGTATGACACTTGTTTATCTTACATGTTATTCGAAACGTAAAGGTATTGTTAGGTTTGTCATTTGTAACTTATTATTCCGTAGTTCAGTTGATGCTATGTTGCTTTAATTGATGTGAAAACTTTTGTTACGTTAGCAATATATTCATTGATCAGTATGACAGTTAGACAAGGTTATGATAAAATTTAAAAATAATAATTTTTGATTGCTTTCATTAGCATTTTCATTTTCATATTCTACAGTTTCTTCTGCAAAAAAGATAAAAACTAATTACCACCATTAAAATTAAATATTAAATTAGAAACGTATTGAAAATATAAATTTGAATTAACTAGAAATGTAATAAGAATTTCTCTATATATATATATTATATTATATATATATATATATATATATATATATATTATATATATATATAAATATATATATATAAATATATATCTATATATATATATATATATATATATATATAATATTATAATTATATAATAAAAACTTTAGAAATTAAACTTCTATATAAATATTTTTGAATTTGATAGCCCTGCATTAGAGATTACTGCTACTGAACCGTCGGATCAAAATTTATTTATTTAAAACATTCTTTGCGATGTTACTAAGAAATGTGTGGCTGTGAATATAATGCTAAAATGAAAAAGATAATACAAAGCTTGCTCTTTTAGAAGTGATCCCTCTCAGGTTTAGAATGATTAAAAAACAGAAATTCAAACTTTCTTTGAAATGCTATTCTTGAATTTGTAATCTGTTGGTTTCACTTATTTTTTTTGTAGAAATATGTCTTTCATTAGGTTGATTTGTATGGGTCCAGATTCACTCTCCTTTTTTGGTTCAATAAAAATTTTCCCAATTTTTTTTTTATGAATGCAAATGATTCCTATTTGTTTTCTTTAAATTTTATATCCGAGAATTGTTGAAATTTGTTTTATATATTGTTTGATATTTAATAAAAGTGGTTGTTATTGTTCTATGGTGTTGTGAAAGCCGAGTTTAACAATTTTCCCATTCTAAGTCGTATTTTAATGCGGTATGTACGTCTATTTGAGTGTCTTGGTTTTTCCTCCTAGTACACCAAGTTGCAACCACTGCATGGCACTTGGTATACACATTCAATGATGTCTTGGTTTTTTATCTTTGGAGGGATGAGGACTTTTTTTAAGGGAAAAATATTTGATTGGGTGAAAAGGATATTTTTCGGAATTATGCGTTTTACAGATGTTGTAAGAGGTTGGGGGATAGGTAAGTAGGATGTAGGGGGATTGGAACGGTTGTTGTTAGAGGTGCTATAAAATTTTCTCTTTGCTTTTGTTAGGGCTGAAACTATAAAGTAATGAGGATATAGTAATTTGGTGAACGCTGCGAATAGGAAATTAATTTCTGTTTTTAGGGTGAGGGGAGAACATATGCACAAAGAGCGTAAAAATATGGAAGAGAGAGTGGCAGATTTTGTATAAGTAGTATGTGTTGAATACCAGTGGGTATAATTTGGAGATGAGTAAGGTTTCTGTAAATGGAAAAGAGCAATTGAGATGTATTCCAGGATATCACCATGTGTTCAGAAAGGGGTAGTTTGTTATCCTGTGATTGTTCCATGGCGAATAGAATGTAGTTGTTTATGCTGTTCATGAAATACAAAATATTGGGGGGGTTGGTGGTTTTGGGGATAGCTGCGAGAGTTCCATAAATAAATTACTCAATATGGGGGAGAGGGGGGAGCCCATACTGAGACCGGACTTTTGTTTGTAGTATTGTGTATTGAAATGGAAAAAATTATGTTCTAAAGAAAGTAAAATTAATTTTTTAAATAAAGCGAATGGGTAGGGTAAGGTGATATGGTTTTCCAGAATATAACGTTCTAATAAAGAGATGGTGAGGGGGACAGGGACTGATGTGAATAGTGATTTTACGTCGAAGCTTACTAAATTATGTAGTGATGGATTTATATGATTTATTTTCTGTATAAATTCTTCTGTGTTTTTTAAATGTGAAGGGGAGATCTTTCCTAATAATGTTTTTAAGTGATTGGCGATCCATTTTGAAACTTTATAGGTGGGGCTGTTTATGTTGGAGATTATGGGGCGAAGGGGGGTATTAGGTTTATGTAGTTTAGGAATTCCGTAGAATTGTGATAGGGAGGGCATATATGAGTTGAGAGAGTTATATAAACCTGGATGTGCCCCTAAGATTGGTTTTTATTGATTTGTTTGAATTAGTTTGTGAGTTTTTTAAAAGGATTCTTCGTGAAGAATGGTATAGCACTTCGTGATCGTTCAATAGTTATTGCATCGTTTTAAGTAATGCGTTTTTATTTAAAATGGAAAATGCTATTCCCTTATCCGGCTCTACTAAATAACTATGTGTTAATTTTTCGTAATTAAGTATAGGGCTGAATTAGAATTTTTGGGGGGATTTTTCTTATTTTCGTATCTGGTGTACGTAACGCGGTTAGTTAGCCTTTGAAGAACTCTTATTGCAGAAATTGATCATTTTCATAGTTTTTGCCATTTATCAAAATCTGTAAAGAATTGTTGATAGGTTCATTTTAGGTGGTAAATCGCAAAATTGATAGTGTGACCTCTATAGTATGCTTTCATCTTTTTGAGAACATAGACGCGATTCATTAATAATTACTATTTGGTTGTTGAATTTTTGACAATGATAGTATAGTAAAGAAAATTTAAAATTTTTCTATCAAGAGTAGCTTTTCTGGTAATGATAGGTGATTTTTCTCGTGCGCGAACAATTAAATTCTGTAAACTGTAGGTGAGAATACCGATAATCCATTACTTTGAAATTTTGAATACGGTTACAACTTTTTAAACCAATTTTTATTTAAATTTTTACGTTACTGTGATACGATCTTCAAAAATTTTCTGTACATATCAAGGGAAGGAGTTAGATGATATCGAACTATAATCCTGGTTTTAACGAATTTTGAATTATTAAATTTTGTTTGCACTATTTCATAAACCTAAATTGTTTTTTTTCCTTTTATATTAGCCGAAATCATTTGTTGACGATAGCTTAAAATTTTTTTTCGTAATGAGTAGGTAACCTGTCGTAGGATAGTACCGGGAATTATGTATGTATAAAACTTTAGAAATTAAAACTTCTATATAAATCCTTTATATGAAAAGTTAAGCGCCATGCATTAAGATTACTTACCTATCGAAATTTATATTAAATTATTATTTATATTACATTCGTTTACGATATTAACAATATTTTTATATGTTTTACCACAATGTCTAAAAAACTTCACAAATACAAGCTTTCGCCTCTTTCGGCGAGCCTCTTCAAGGTGATGAAATGAGCGAGAAACAGCAAAACCAAACTTCTTTGAAATGCTATTATTGATTTTGTAATCTGTTGGTTTCACTTATTTTTTTTTGTAGAAATGTGTGTCTTTCATTAGGTTGTTTGTATTGAGTCTAGATTCACTTCTCTTTTTGTTTAATAAAATTATCGTAATTTATGATACAAAATGATTCTATTTGGTTTCTTAAATTTATATCCGAGGTGTTGAAAATTTGTTTTTATTGTTGATATTTATAGAGTGGTTGTAGTTGGTTCTATGGTATGTTAGAGCTGAGTTTAAATTATCCATTCTTAAGTCGTATTTATGCGTGAAACCAATGACCTCATAGACGTACATACCAGCATAAATATTTCCATTTATTTTTCTTTAAATTAAATAGTAATTTTATTATTTTTGAAACATTTAAAAAATGACGAAATTTCTTTTAGTTTTTGACATAAATTTTGAAATTTTTAAATAAACGAATGTAACAACAACTAAAAGCATCATTTTTTTTTTGAGGAAAGTAAACTTCCATTAAAATAAGACTAAATGTGTGAATATTTGAGCATCAAAATATTCATTATTACATATTTAACAGTACTTAATATAGATATTTACATTTAAAATATATTAAAACCATAAAAAAAAAACATAAATGCCAAAACCCTTGTTTTTTTTAAACAATTTAAAAAAAACATTGTTTTTCATAACCATATATATATATATATATATATATATATATAAACATATATATATATATATATAATATATATAATATATTATATATATATATAATATATATATATATATATATATATATAATATTTATATATAATATATATATATATATAATATATATATACTTATATATTATAATATATAATAATATATATATATATATATATATATATATATTATAATATAATATATATATAACTTCAATATATAAAATATATATATATATTATATATATTAATTATATATATATATAATATATATATATACGGTTTATATACTATATAATATATATATATATATATATATATAATTATATATTATATATATATATTATATATATATATATATTATATATATAATATATAACAAATACATTAAAGAGTTTTTACTCACTAAACTCTATTATGTAAGAACAAAGTAATTTAAAAACACTAAGAAATAACAGGGGATTAAAAAAATTTTTAAACAATTAGAAGTTACGGTTTCGAGACTTTAACTCAGTCTCCTCCTCAGAACTAACAATGAAAATAAATTTAATTCTAACTAAAATTTAATAAAGAACTAGAATAAAAGTAAAAAATTATAATTTAAGAAAGAAGCAAAATGCGACAAAAAATGATTCTTTTTTTAATATGATGTTAAGAAGTTAGTTTTTTCAGATAGGAATTTTTTTTTTTGGTACATTTTTTCTTAATGGAAGCTCCCCTCAAAAAAAATTTTAAAAAATCTTAGAAAAATTTTATTACACTTAGTAGAATGAAAAAAGATTTCCATAATTGATTTAAATTTTTATCTGTAGATTTAAATAAAAAAGTTGCGCCTTCCCAATCGACGATATGATCATTTTGAGATAAATGCCTAAAAATGGCATTACTCTCGTTCCCTCTTCTAACTTCACCTTTGTGTTGATCTATTCTTGTTTTTAAGGTCTTTAAAGTTTCTCCAAAATATAAATCATTGCACATATAACAAGAAATGTTGTAAACACCTCCCATGGCTTCTCATTTTGTGAAGTATTATTTTGAATTAAAATTTGGGAAAGAGTATCAGGAAAACTAAAAACAATTTTTATATCAAATAAACGATTAAGCATAAACTTGATGTCAAGAAGTTGAGGTGAGAAAGGGATGACTTTAATATTTTCAGATATGTAGGGATTGTGTTCCCTCAACCCCAAAAAACTAGAGTAAGCATGTTTATATTTTCGATAAATTAAAAAATGGGGATAGGCTAATTTTTCGAAAGTTCGACAAGATATAATCAACTTTCTTGTTTAAGATATTACAGGAAACACATAAGTGAAAGATCTTAAACTATAAAAATAATATATTTTAATGTAGAGAGGATGAGAGGAAAAAAAAATGAAGCAATTGGTTAGTATGTGTGGGTTTACGATAAACTTTAAATGATAAAAGAGTTCCAGTTTGTACTATTAAAATGTCTAAAAAAGGAATGCATCCATCAACTTGTAATTCATAGGTAAACTTGATAGTTGGGGTTAAATTATTAATTTGTAATAAAAATCGATCAAATGGAAAAGAGGTAGGTACTATGGTAATGACGTCGTCAACATATCTTTTCCATGAAATTACTTGAGAATATAGGGGGGCCTGTGGAAGGAGTCTGGTTTCAAAATATATATATATATATATATATATATATATATATATATATATATATATATATATATATATATATATATATATATATATAAATATATATATAAATATATAATATATATATATATATATATTTATATATTATATATTATTTATGTAAAATATATATTTATATTTTATATATAAATATATATATATATATATAAGTCTATATATAAACAATATATATATATATATATATTATACTAGACATAAATCTAGATAATATATATATATATATATAGTAATAATATATATATACAACATACATACATACATACATACATACATACATACATACATACATACATACATACATACATACATACATACATACATACATACATACATACATACATACATACATACATACATACATACTTAAAACAAAGTTTAAAAATATATATTTAAATTTTTAAAATGCAGTTCGTCATTTAATTTTGAATCATCGGAAAAGAAATTAAATGAACGATATAAAAGATAAATCTTCCAACCCACATATGAGAACATTCAAAAATGTGCCTTATATATAATTTACATAAGGTAATTTTTATTATTATTATTATTATTATTATTATTATTATTATTATTATTATTATTATTATTATTATTATTATTATTATTATTATTATTATTATTATT
>JABUQX010107743.1:20000-25000 GCA_015478945.1 Trachelipus rathkii
CCCCCCTAAATTTTGCTATAACGGCGTATATATATAAATATAAATTATATATAATATATATATATAAATTATATATATTATATATATATATATAATATATATATATATATATATATATTATAATATATAGAATATATATATATATATATTATTATATTTTATATTTCATTATATATATATAGTCTATAATATATATATATATATTATACTATATATATTTATATATTATAGATATATATATATATTAATATATATGTATATAATATTACATGGCGCCGTTATAGCAAAATTTAGGGGGGGATTTTATATATTATATATAATATATAAGTATATATATATATATATTAATATTATTATAATATATATATATATATTATAATATAATATATATATATATATATATATATATATATAATATATATATTATATATGTGAGTTTTCAATGAGCAGGTATTATTTTACATTACATATTAAAATGGAGCCGGTCACTATTTAAAGAGTTCTTAGAGCGGATTCCGAGGCTCTAGAGCTAAAGTAAAGAAGGAGTTCGAAGTGGTTCGGAGTATTTGAGAATCAGCCTAAGAGAGGGCATTCGAGAACACTACCAAAAAACTTGACTTTGTATCGCAATGTAAGAGAGGAGGAGGTAATAGTTGCGGACGACGAAACTGATGGGGGATGGGGTCGAATGAAAGAGAGAGAGAGAGAGAGAGAGAGAGGAGAAGAGGAGAGAGAGAGAGAGAGAAGAGAGCAGAAGAGAGAGAGAGAGGAGAGAGAGAGAGAAGAGAGAAGAGAGAGAGAGAGAGAGAGAGTTGAGTTTAGACATCTGCTTTATAAAGCATTGTTTTTGTTATTACTTTTTTTTATATACATAAGAGTCTAGCTATTATTCCTTTTATTGTTATACTTCTCTGAAAATATTTTTGGAATTTTAATGTTATATATATATATATATATATATATATATATATATATATATATATTATATATATTATATTAATATATTATAATCTATAATATATATATATATATATATATATATATCTTAATATATATATAATATATATTCAAAAATTTATGTGCAAAAAACGCAACAATTATTTGTATATTCAAATGGTCATATAGTATACTTATATATATATATATATATATATATATATAGTATATATATATATATTATATATATATATATATATAATATATAGTTATATATATATATATATTTATTATATATATATATATATATATTATATATATATATTTGAGTGTATATGGGAGATTTTACCGTTTTCAAAAGGATAATAAGAAAAATTTTCATAATTTTTAACGGACGAAATGCATATGGTATTATGTAAATAAACTGCTGAACCATATGAGACCTGTAGTGACTTTAAACAAAATTTGTGTGTTAAAAGGTATGACAATAATGAAAACAATAATATTTCTCCTTATACATTTACCATGGAGACAAAGTAATGTAATGTGGCGGAAGCTCTTAGAAGCAATTTGGGAAATGATTGGGTATTGAGAGAGAGAGAGAGAGAGAGAGAGAGAGAGAGAGAGAGAGAGAGAGAGAGAGAGAGAGAGAGAGAGAGAGAGAGAGAGAGAGTATATTAAAATAACTACTGACCATTATAAAAGATTGAGCCCTGAGAGAGAGAGAGAGAGAGAGAGAGAGAGAGAGAGAGAGAGAGAGAGAGAGAGGAGAGAGAGAGAGAGAGAGAGAGAGAGAGAGAGAGAGAGAGAGAGAGAGAGAGAGAGAGAGAGAGAGAGTTAAAAAGAAATATAGAGTGTATATTAAAAGAACTACTGATCATTATAAATGAAGGATTGATTTGGGAATAAAGAGGAAAATGTTAAGAAGGTCCTGAAGAGGGTTTTGGTATCGAGAAAGACTCAGCTGCCCCTTTTGCTCCAATTCAATGAGAATCAAGACTTGGGATACAACGAGCGCCCAAAAACATTTTTCAGTTCGGAGGAAATATATTTGATGGAGTGAAAAATAAATGTTGTTGGAGGTGGTCTCGAAATTCCTTTGTAATTCTATTGAGATATAATGAGGTAGAAGATTGTGTCTGCAAAATTTTATTTCAGAACAAAGACTTTATAAGCTATTAAATAATCCTATATATATATATATATATATATATATATATATATATTATATATATAAAAAGATTAATATAGTATATTTATATTATATATATATATATATATATATATATATATATATATATATATATATATATTTATATATATATATATATATATAGATTAATTATATATATTATATATATATTATATATATATTTATATATATATATATATATATATATTATATATATATATATATATATATATTATTATATAATATTATAATATACTTATATATATATATATATTTACCAGAATATATATTATATAATATATATATATATATTATATATATATTATAATATATACTATATATATATCTATTGATTTATTGATCTATTGCTTCAGGTCATATTTCGAGTATCATTTCGGATAAACATAATAGTGATGGACATGACATCCGCATGCGGAACATCCGCCCCTAAATTGACATCCGCATCCGCATCCTCACTTAACGGCACATCCGCATCCGCATCCGCATCCTCTTTTGAAAAATGAGGATGCTGAGGATGTTTTCTACATTTGATTAAATGCATATAAAATATATATTATTTCGTCATTATTGTCATCTTTATCATGGGAGTTTATGGGAGTAATTGTAATTTTGAATTTCGATTTCTGTATATATATATATATATATATATATATATAATATATTATTTATTATATATAATTATATATATGATATATAATATATATATAATTATATATATTATATAATAATATATATATATATATTAATATATAATATTATATATTATATATATATATATAATATATTACTTTATAATATATTTTTATATATTATATATTATATATATATATAGTATATATATTATTATATATATATAATATATATTAGATTTTATATATATATAATAGTATATATATATATATAATTATATATTATATATTATATATATTAAATATTATGCGTTTTTTCTGCGCACTTTGATCACCGAATCGCATCTACGCTAGCTATTAATTGGGAATGACTGCTTTGACTCTGGTGACGGTTCGGCTTTCGCGAAAGGGGAGCTGTATCGTTAGGGTATGAGCAGGTTCATCCTTCTTCGACTAAATCTTTCTCTCGTCATAATCCATGGTTCGATCGTGCTGCTCTCTGGATGGATCATGCAGTAGAGACAGTGCGTATCGGGGTGGAAAAATTCTCGTTCTTCAATCACTCTTGCTAATTTTTATTCAGCTAGAAATCGTTGCAGAGATATCTTCGTCGAGCAAAGCGCGGCTTTCATTCAAACAAATGTTGCGGCTAACCTCCTTGATTCCTACTGATAATTCTTTCTGGACTCTTGCCAAAAACATCTCTAACACTTCTGGAAAATCTGCCTTTCCTCCTCTATTCGATCTGTGCGTTATGTTGCTAATTCTCCAACTGAAAAGGAAATCTCTTCGCTAGTAATTTCCTCTAACTAAAAAACAACCTAGACAATTCTGCACTCCTCTCTCCCCTTCTTCTTCAGAGATGTCCTATGCCCATTGCTTGGACTTACATCTGATCGCGCGTGCATGGCTCCTGAAATCTATGAACGTTAGGAAGGGCGGGTGGCCCGGATGGCATCCCTTCCCGAGTTTTATTGGGTTTTGCTTTCGTGCTGACCCGACCCTGTGCAACTATATTTTATAATGTCTATACTAATACTTTCCCTCAGTGATGGAAGCACGCACAATGTCCAACCTATTTCAAAAAAAGGAAGCCGCTCTGATCTCTCTAACTATCGCTGACTTGTATTCTATCTAAGATCTTTCAAACCCCTTCTCAACTTCTTTCTTAGATATCTGGAATCTCATTCACTTCTGTCCGATCGCCAGTACGGCTTTCGGAGCTCGAGTCTACTGGCGATATACTTTTCTACCTAACTGATTTATAGTTTCCGCTCTCAGAACTGCGAGAGCACTTGCTGGTGGCACTTGACATATCCAAGGCATTTGACCGGGTATGACAGGCGTCACTGCTCTGCCAAGCTCCCCTACTTTGGGTTTCCTCCTTCTCTTGGCTTACTATGGTCTAGTTTTCGTTCAAATCACTCAATATCGGGCTTTATGTTAAGTGGGCGACTTCTTCTTCTTTTCTGTCAAAAGTGGTGTTCCTCAGGGTTTCTGTTCTTATCTGCCTACTTATTCCTACTTTTTCATTAATTGATCTCTCACCGGCACATTCATAACTCGTATCCACTCGGATGCGATGACTCGACCTTCTTCTCGTCGAACTCATTTCAAATTACTGCTCTCTCTGTTACTTTCTAGAATTGCCTCGTCGTCTAATCTTTTGCCGATTCTTATTTTCTCCTGATTCTGGATAGAGGATTTTCCGGTGGGGTCGTCTGTGCGAGGGAGCTTGAAGAGTGTGCGATTCTTTTAAAACCCGACACATACAAATCTCCCTCTCGAAGACACCTTCTAACTCCTATCTCTTTCACGGTTCTCTCGTCTCTTCTCTAGTTGACAATATAAACATCCTTGCCTTAACATAAACAAAAAATGTCTTCGAAACCTCACATCACAACGGTTTCTAGGGCGCTCAAAGAAACTGGAGTTCTGTTACTCTGCGCAGAACTTTTTTCATCTTCGTCAGGCTCCTGCTATACAAGCCTTATCCGTCCATTGTATGAAGTTACTGCTATCATTCAGGGGGGGGGCTCTCGTTTCACCTGGCTTTTGGATAGGGTCGAGGCAAGGCTAAAAGATCTCTATAAACGTTATGTGTTTGAGTTCACTTGACCGCTATCTTTACGGCGCTGTTGGTTGCTTTATCTTTTTCTTATAGGTACCGCAGCGGCAGGTGCTAGAGCTATTCACTCGCGTACCACCACCTTTAAGATGGC
>JABUQX010107744.1:7500-20000 GCA_015478945.1 Trachelipus rathkii
TGTGCTATCGAGATTGTTTGTCCTCAAAGTTTGGTTCGGTACAATTATGTTAGTCAAAAGTTCCTTTGTAGTTCCTTCTGTGACTTTAAGGATATGACTACTTACTGCATTGGTATAGATAACATGAAGTTTTAGCATAGACAAATTTTGAATAGTTTTGAAAACTTTGGTAGCTTCGAGGCCCTGATATTACACGAATAATTATTATTATTTTTAATTTTTTTTATTTTTTTTTGCATAACGATTAGAGGTTGTAGCAAGCATTCGTTACTAGGTAATTTGTTTTTTGTAAGTTTAGGGAGAATTTGTTTGCCTCTACCCATGTTATAATGTTTTTCAATTCATTGTTTACTTTGCAGTTAAGTGTGTTTTTATTACGGTCTGATATTAAGAGTGCAGTATTGTCAGAATATTGAGAGTGAATTGAACTGTGACAATTTTGAAAGTCCTTTGCATATAGCTATATAAAAGAACAGCGGCCCCAAAATAGAGCCCTGAGGGACACCTGAGAAATTGAGGCGTGTAGGAATGATGGGTCTCCTAAACAAACGTATTGTGTCCGGTCAGATAAGTATGACTGAAACCATTTTTAATTGTTAACCATTAGTGATACATTCTTTCTAATTTGCTTAAAAGTAGGTTGTGTGAACTACATCGAACGCTTTCGAGAAATCTAATAGTAATAGTAATAGTAATAGTAATGTTTGCTTTTACTTTAGTGCTCTGTATAACTTTTCAGGAAGGAAGATAAGAGCATCTTCTGTGTTGCGGTTTTTGTTAAAGCCAAACTGATTTTGTGAGAGAAGCCCATTTTTATGCAAGCAATTAGTAAGTTATGCGTGAACTAATTTTTCAAGAATTTTCACAGTAGTAATCAAATCAAATCAAAAATACTTTATTCTGACAATGATATTTATTACATAATGCTTACCAATAAAAATAGCAATTTAATATATAAAAAAATACAATGAAAAGAAATTGGCTTCAATAATAATACATACATCACATAATTACAATATCATACACTACATCAATATAATAATCCACCTCAATCACTCACATCCACCACTCAATCCACACCACCATAACTCACTCGATCCAAGTAATAATAATAATACCACTAATCGACCATACATCACATACATACATAATAATAATAATAATAATAATAATAATAAAATTTACGACTTAAGTAGAATAAAATGCTCGAGAATGGATAACGAAGAATCGAAGAAAATGGAATTAAGTTAGGTTAGGTTATTTTAGTTAAATTATTTTGCTTGTTGATATCTTTTATTTTTTTCTGACAAACATTATTACATACCAACTTTAAATTATTCTTTTTGTTTAATTAAACTGCAAAAAAAAAAAAAACATATCACAATCCACAAGATCAGAAAGTTCGGAATTGACTTTCAAAAAACCTATTTACATAAGATCCATTTGAATATTATTTTGGCTTGTGAATTATATTACTTATATATTGCTGCCGTTCAACTGAGATTCTTATACAAGATATCATAAAATTTGCCTTAATACTAAAATTATCTTTTGTCGTCTACTAAATGTTATGATAGTTATATAATACGTAATTTAAAAAAAAAAAAAAATACATCGGCTTTTATTCAAAGTGCAGCTTTTGCCTGATTTAAGTTGTTTCTGAGATGAATTGATAATACAACAATCTGATAGGATAGGTATGTGGTTCTAAATTTGACCATAGTTGACCTTTTCCAAGGATATGAAATCGGATAAATAAAAAAACACTTTATGAAGAATTATCTTAATGTAGTTTTTTCAAATGCGTAATTCATTTAAAATGTAGTTTCTTCTTTTGACAAGGGAACATGACAAAACGAGTTTTTGTGAAGTTACAAATAGTTTATAAATAAATTACAACATAGGATATGACTTACATCAAATAATTATAATCTTTCTTCAAGGACGCCTCAGTACGACGTTTCGCGATTTTGTCTAACTTTTAAACTGAAAGTAGGTAATAAATACAATTATTTTTATTTTTATTTTTTTTAAAAAAAGCAAGATTAATTTAATTTTTGTAAAATTTAAAACTTAACTACAACAACACATAGCGTTAATAGATCGAAAATAGTTAAGCAGTAAATTTTTAGGTAAAAAAAAAAAAGAAAAAAAAAAAAAAAAATAAAAAAAATACATTTCATATCTAAAACATTTAAATTTTGACTACGCCGATACATGTAAATTTATGAGAGTATTCTTTCCATGTTAATTATAATATTTTTCAATGAGAATATAAATCTATACTGGATTTCTACACATGTTTAATATCAATTACGAGTAAAATGAGATTACATTATGAAACACATCATGACAAACGAGCATTCAAACAAGACATTATTATTTATTCGAGTACCTACTACGAGATATTATTTGTGTACTGAATTTAGAAAGAAAATAACACTCGGTTAAACCAATGAATCAAGCCTTTCACATTTTTAGATACTTTATTCAATTTACAAATTACAGTATCTTAAATTCTATTTCCTTCATCCTCTAATTCCTATTTATTCAACTCTCACAAATCACAAAAACTTGGCCGCCATTATTACCGCACAAACTCCGAATTTATAATGCAATGACTTTACACTTCGCCAAAAGAAGTCCTGTAATAAATAAATTACACACAGAATGACTGCGTATTGTCAGACGTTTACTTTTCACGCTTAAAAAGAATAAAAAGATTCCGTTTAAGACATCGTCTCGAGTGATTGACGACGTCGTGGTCGAGGCGACCGAAAAAGCAACAAAAAATTGAAAAATCTTTACCACCATCATAAATTTCTTTTTTTTTAAGCTACAGTATATCTATATATATATATATATATATATATATCATACTATCTATATATATATAGTATATATACTATAATATATAATATATATAGTATATATACAGTATAAGTATCAAGTATATATATATAATGTATATATGATATATATATATATATTATATATTGATAAAATAAAAAAGAGTAAGGGAGTTTTCCAATTCACAGATGGATGGTTAAAAATACTGACCGACACATTTATCGGTCTGTCTGCTTCTGGGACTTCTCTAGGAACAAAAAACTGATCTCACTATGCTTTTGATGTTTTTAAACTGAAATTTTTAAAAGCGCTTGTTGTATAAGAACACGTATTCTATACATACATACATATATATATATATATATATATATATATATATATATTATTAAGTATATGAGATATATTATATATGTGATATATATACTATATATATTAGTATATATAGTGTATATAATATAGTATATATATATATATATATAAATTATAATACTATATATATATAATATTATATATATATATAGTATATATATATTATATATATATATATAATATTATATATATAGTATATATTGGTATATATATATATAAATTATATAAGTATTATATATATATATATATATAGATATATATATTATAATATATAAAAATAATATATAGAGTATAATATTATATATATATATATATATAGTATATATATATAATGGTATATTATATATATTATATATATAGTATATATATATATATAATATATTATATAGTATATATATATATTATATTGTATATACTATATATATAGTATTGATAGTATAATATATATATATTTTATATATATATTATATATATATATATATATATATATATATATAATAGTAGTATATATATGGTATCTATATATATATAATTATATATAATATAGTATATATTATATATATATAATTATATATATTATATATATATATATATGTATATATATATTCTATATATAATATTTATATATAGTATATATACAATATATGATATAATATATATATAGTATATAATATAGGTTATATATATATATATTATATTATATATATGATAAACTTAGGAGTATGAGATGATGATAGTGATATATATACGTAGTCTGGAATAACGACCATTACTATTAGCTCTGTATATAACAGTTTGCGTTATATAAGGCTCTATAGAGTATTATTAATTTATAATATTATTATATATATAATATATGTATATGTATATATATATATGATATATATATATAGGTATATAATATTATAAGTATAATACTATATATATTATATATATATATAATAATATATATATATATATATATATATATATATAATACTATAATTATATAATATTTCTATTAATATAATATATTATATAATATATAATATATATATATATAGTATGCGTAGTATTAATATTATATAGTATTATATATAATATATAAATATTAAATTATATATATATAGTATACTTTATTTATGATATATATTATATATAATATATATATAATATATATATATAATAATTAATAGTAGTATCATATATATATATATATATATAGATATATATATATATATATATATATGATATCTATATATATAATAATATATATAATAATATATATATATATAAGTAATATATATATCGTAGGATATATAGTATATATATATATTATATATATATATATATATGGTATATATATTATATATATATATATTACGATGAGATGATTGTATATATATATACTGCATATATATATATATATATTCAGTTGATCTAGAGTAAATACTATTTATTGATGATATCTGTATACTAGCTATTATTTATATTACTACGTGGTTATTATGGTGTGGTATTACGTTAGTATATATATAATATATTAAATAGTATAGTATAAATAGTTACGTTATATATAATATATATATATATATAGTAGTGGTAAAGTATATAATAATATATATATATATATATATATATATAGTATATATATATATATAATATATAATATATATATGTTTTATATATATATAGTATATATATATATATATATATATATATATATTATAATATTATATATATATTTAATATATAGTATATATAATATATATATATATATATATATAATATATATATACTATATCTTATGATATATATATATAATATATATAATATATAATAATATATAATATATATATATAATTCGTTTAGTATATATATTATATAATATATCATATATATGATATATATAATTATATATATATACTACCGCTTGAGAGTCGACTCTAGTGAGGTTCTTATGTAGCGGCTGATTGCGGCAGGAGCGCTGGTATATGATGATATAGTACGTAATAGTTAGGGACCATCTATAATTATGGATAGTACGTCTGAATCTTATATGAAGTAGGTG
This sequence comes from Trachelipus rathkii, assembly GCA_015478945.1. Lineage (NCBI taxonomy): Eukaryota > Metazoa > Arthropoda > Malacostraca > Isopoda > Trachelipodidae > Trachelipus > Trachelipus rathkii. The sequence goes on from JABUQX010107744.1 coordinate 12,770, forward strand.
GGGTATAAAGATTGAGGTTATATAGATCTACTTAGGTGAAGAGAGTGTGATTTACTGGTATATATATTTATATATAGTAAGTAGTCTATATATATTATATATATATAAATTTATATATATATAATATATATATGCATATAATAGTATATATATATATATAGTATATAGTGTATAATTAGGACATATATATATATATATATATATATATCGGAAGCGGGTGAATATATAATTATATTTTATATAGTATTATATATATATATATATGATATATATATTATATATATATTGATATATATGGCTTTTATATATATATATTATATTATATATATATATATATATATATAATAATATATATATATATATTATATATATATATATATATATATAATGGTATATATATATATTATAATAATATATATATATATAGTTTATATATAATTAATATATAGTAGTATATATATATAAATATATATCATATATATATATTATATATATATATATATGGTATTATGATATATATATATATACTATATATATATATATATATATATATATATAGTATATATTATATATATATATATATGATATATATTATATATATATATAAAGTACTATATATATGGTATATATATATATTATATACTATTATAATATATATATAATAGTATAATATATATATATATATATAATAGATATTATAATATGATATATAATATATATTTATATATATAAATACTGGTATATATATATGGTTATATATATATATAATAGTATATATTATTGATATATATATATAATTTATATAGTATATAATAATATGTTATATATTATATAATATATATATATATATATATATATAGTATATTATATATATATATTATATATGGTATTATATATAGTATATATATAATATACTATATATATACTATATTATATTATATATCTATCTATATATATATTATATAATGATATATATATATAGTATATAGTATATATATATATTGGTTATATATATATTTTATATATAATATAATTATATATATATATATATATATATAGTATATATAAGTACTGATACTTAGCTATATAAAATCGCACATACGAATATCGGTAATATATATATATATATATACTATAATATTTATATATATATCATTACATATATCCATTTTATACATAAAAACGTTCTATATATGTCTAGGGCTATATTCATTAACAATATATATATATATATATGATACTATATATATATATATATATATATATATATTATAGTATATATATATATATATATATTATAATTATATATATATGGAATATTTATATATATATTAATGATATATATAATATATATATTTATATAGTCGTGGCACGAGCTGCGTGGTTATAATAGGATACGCACAGTATTATGCGAACATGGCCGTTGCTGATGATGCAGAGCGGGTGCCATTTGAGGGATAGCATCAGACGTGACGTGTGTTCCAGATAGAGACAGACGTGTTCGGGACCTCGTGCGCGGGTGCGCTAGGCGATTCTGTAGCGGCAGGAGACATGACGGAACTAGCTCGTAGCCACTACAGATTGTAAATAGGCTCAGGCTCGTGTAATGCTAATCTGATGTGGCAGGTATGAGTATAATAGCTCTCAGTGCTGAGGATTGGATGTGTAGGCTACGTAGATGTTAGCGCATATAGGTCGCAGTAGAGGATTATCATGTTCTATCATTTAAATAGTGAAGGATAATTCGCGAGGCAGTCGCATTCGTGTATGACCTCTGAAGATCGTAGTGATATATATATATATATATATATATAATATATATAATAGTATTATATAGTATATATATACTATATTATCATATAATATATATATATATATATAAGGGAGAGGCCGCGGGATTACGTCACATGCATGATGGTAATTAAATCGACATTCAACACTGTGATATCTGAGTTGTTCGAGTGTTATGTGAGCTGATAGTGTTGTTTAAAAATGGTATTTAGTTGATGCGTAGGCTCTGGATAGAATGTGAGATTGTTGAGTAAATGCGTATGAAATAGCTCGATGCATAGGCAGTGGCTATATAATAAGGAATCTAAGGATGGCGGTTGCTGTACTTTCTATAAGCTTTGGTAACGATCGTTGCGCTTGTCAACGGTGAGTATAGTTGGAGAGCGAATTTGTGATCGAGTTATTCTAAGGAGACGTATAGACAGATATTTAGTAGGATAAGGGCAGTTAATGACGTATAAGTAGATTTGTGTGTACAGGGATATTGTGATATTTGGTAATAATTTAATGATGATATATAATATATATATAGTTAGAATAGGTAACGTCATGAAACGTAGCTCTAGTATAGCAGTATGATGCCGGCGGTGTGGTGATAGATTTGGATTGGTTGCATGTAGAGATATATAAATATATAATAAGGTTAGTACGTGAAGAAAGTTTAGATACGCTACATATAGGATTCAGTGTATGTATGTAGTAGGGGTACTATAAGGGAGTATATAATTTAGATAAGTTAGTTATTAGAGAGCTTATAGTAACAGGACTATAAAGTTATATTATATGAGTCTATATATAATAATATTATAATATTGTGAGTGTGGTACGCATCAGGTTCTATTGTATATCTAGTATATTAGTTATATATATATATTATATATATAACGGTATATATATATAATATATATATATAATAGATATATATATAGTATATATATATATATTATATATTATATTATATAGTATATATTATAAATTATATATATATCGGTATACTACAGGTAATCATATATATATATATAATCGAATGTATATATATGACTATATATAATATATATAGTATATATAATATATATAATATATATCATGTAGTTATTAGTAGTATGATATAGATAGGTATAACTCTTTCTAGATATAATATTAGGTCAATATACCTACTGATATGTATGGTAGTTCTATAATATATATATAATACCTACTATATATACAGTTATATAGTATAGTATCTATATATGATATTATACTATATATATATCGTATATATATAATATATATATATAATATATATATTATATATATATATATATTATTTATAATATTATATACATATATAATTCATAATCCATAGGAATATTATAGTATATATACTAGTTATATATTATATATATATATATATATATAAGGTATATATATATATATATATAGTATTATATACTATATATATATATTATATATATATATATATTTTCTTATTTATTAGTACCAGGACGTTAAACCTCTCGAACATGCAGATTATAGATTATACAATGGTGTCATCCAGGGTGAAACCCTATCCCCAACGCTCTTTAATCTTTTAATACCCGATTTACCACAACCCACATCCCCCCCCTATAAAAATCAATAGTTATACAGATGACCTCACAATCACAGTCCAAAGTTCTCTCTAGTAAATACAGCAAGACATGAACCCACTAAACGGGTAGTACAACAATGACTGTAAACAAAAGAATGACACCGCCTTAACCTAAAAATTCTCAATCACTTTCAATTCGCAATTCCGCTTACTTTGTTGGAGATTCCGCAGTTCGCAATTCCGCAACTTATTTCTGCTTCGCCAGTCCCCTATCGAAATTCCGCAATTCTGCAACTTTTTCTGCTTCTCTAGTCCGCTATCGGAAACTAGCTAATTCTATCGCTTATAATTTTTTCCCACTATTGAAGTTTGCAACAGTCCGTCAACCTATTATTTTTAGTTAAAAACATAATTTCCATAAAATTACCTTACAATTTATATATTTATTAAATTTTTTAAAATTTTTAATGTTATTTTTATATATAAATAATGTCCCTGTTCATTATATATATATATATATGGGTATATATATATATATATATAAAGATATATATATATATATATATATATATATATATATATATATATATATGTATATATATATATATATATATATATATATATATATATATAGATTATATACCTAGCCTAGTTGTAATTAATAATTATTGGTCATTGCTGCCGTCCTCCTCCTCCTCCCTCTGGCACAGCCACTTCAAATTCAAGAGGTGCATATTTCCATTCACAAACACCAGCTTCTCAAAGTTCTCATCAGTCAGGGATGACCTCTTAGGCCTGAGAACATTAGAGCCCAAACTGAACAATTTCTCCACAACCGCGGAAGGGGGGACAGGGGTATTGTACTTGATAAAGAGGTCCAACCAGACTTCTCTGTGCTGCTGAGGGAATAGGTATACAGACAGTGGGGTGGTCCTCTTCACCTTCAGCTTGTTCCAAATCTCAAAAGCCTTCTTCAAGTCCTCCTCATGGTGGTCGATAGCCAGAGGCTGGTTGTCATTCGCCTTCATGTAATGAAAGGGGTCGTTTTCCACCTGCTCCAGGTCGACCGACGTTTATCAGCACCTCACTGATGACCCTCCTCCTGATGGTCTCCTTCAAGTCCTCATTCAGGTACCCAACGACTGGAAGTTTGAAATGGGGGTGGAGGGCTGTGGCCATCAGCAGGTCCATGTCCACAAACAGGTGCTCAAACCTCCCTTTGAAGGCCACCTAAAAATGTTAAATATATATATATATATATATATATATATATATATATATATATATATATATATATATATATATATATATATATAGAGAAAGAGTTTTTAGATATATATATATATATATATATATATATATATATATATATATATATATATATATATATATAACCAAAATGTCCAAATTAAATGAAATTATTTCTATTTGCCAAATTATTTTTGTACATATCTAAGACTAATACATGTCTAATATATTGTATATTATTTTTAAAATTTAAGGATTAAAAACAAACAAACCTTAGGGTTGGTAGTCCGCTAATTGGTGGAATTGTGAAATTGTGATTTAAATTGCGGAATGCAATTCCGCAACTTTTTTCATATTACTGCAATCGCAATTCCGGAATTGCGGACTTAAATTGGCGGAATGCCCACCGATATATATATATTAGTGATGCAGGTAACATCCGAATCCGCACATTACTAAAGATCCGCATCCGCGCTTTGCCCTGTGGATGTTGCGCGGATGTTTTCGAGATTGATAAAGAGTTTATAATAAAAATACTAAGTTTGCTGAACCAGAACAGAACACAGTGAAAATGAGTTGAAGGTACCATAAGTATCTTGAGATACCATATCTTATCGTAAAGTTATATAAAGACATTCCAACTCTCGCTGGAATAGTACACTTCATATGATGGAAAGAAGTATTGCTCAAAGAACCTCTTACTTCGTACGCCAGTTTGTATTCCAAAGTTATCATTCTTATTAATGTGGAAAATGACATCATATCACACTGCATTAAGCTATTGAAACCATTTGAAGAAACTACCAAAAAAATCAGCGCCACTACAGCTTCTGTCTCCGATGTAATACCGTTAATCTCAACGCTAAGGAAACATTTTGAACCATCTTCAAATGAAAATGATGACGGTTTAAAATGAATGAAAGATGTAATTCAATTAGAGCTAGAAAACCGCTTTGATTCTGTGGAAATTGTGACCTTCATACTATTGCAACTTACTTAGATCTCCGTTATAAAGGCAAGTTTTTTTTTTGTAACAATATTAGAACAAGTTAAATCGTTACTTTGTGTTGCAGTTGAAAAACTTCAATCCGAACAGTCTATTAATTCGCAACCCATTAAAAGGAAAAAAAATGAAATCTACAGAACCAACACCTTCTACAAGTAAATCAATAAAAGATTCACTGGAAGAATTTCTACAGTCCAGTAGTGATGAAGAAACACACGCATTACCAAAATATATAGCGCAAGTGATTGAAACTATCACCAAGAAAAACGATTAGATTCAAATGATAATCCAATTAGTTGGTGGAAAGTTAAGCAAAATGTTTACCCACACTTGAGTAAACTTGCAAGTAAATACTTGGCCTGCCCTCCAACTCAAGTGAGGGAGTATTTAGCAATGCTGGGGTAATATAGAAAAATCGATGTTTCTGAAGCCCAACCTTCCTATATTTAAATTTCCATACTATTGCAAAGAGTATATAATCCATTGTAAAATCTCTTTCATTAAAGGCGAAGATTGGGGAAAGAGTTTGGTGAGGTGCATTTGAGTTGGGTCCCAGTCCCGTACCCTGGTGACACAATTATATTAATAGAAATTGTGTCTAAAAATATAAATATATATATATATATATATATATATATATATATATATATATATATATATATATATATATATATATATATATATATATATATATATATATATATATATATATATATATATATATATATATATATCAAACATCTGCATCCGCATTCGCAGATATTAAAAATCAACCATCTGGATCCGATGCGAAAAATTGGATGTTACCCGCATCATTAATATATATATATATAAAGATATATATGTTATATATATATATATATATATATATATAAGTTATATATATGTTATTATATATATATATATATATATATATATATTTATATATATATATATATATATATATATATAGTACATATATATATATATATATATATATATATATATATATATATATATATATATATATATATATATAAAGATATATATATATATATAGAAGGTAATTTTTCCTTTATATATATATATATATATATATATATATATATATATATATATTTATATACACAAAAAGTGGTATAAAAAACATACATAGATATGGAGAGATATATATATATATATATATATAGGTGTATATATATAAGAATATATATAAAAGTGAATAAGGGTATGTATAAGGCGAATATATATATATCTAATGGAATATGCGCGTGTAGACGTGGGTGCGTGCATATATATATATACTACTCGTCAAAATTAACGCACCACAAGGGTACGTGGCGAAGGAAGGGTAGAAAAAGTTGAAGAACGCGAAGACACTTTATTGGACAATGGCAATAACATGGTGGATTCCTCTCCAGAACCGTAGGTTGATAGAGTGTGAGGACAAGGTGCAGCCAAAGGGTCTCGTAGTAGGATTCGGAGGTTCGGCGATGCAAACACACAATGTTGGTATTTACGGCGACGGTCGGGGGTGTTGAGACTGTCTCAATACCGTGTATGACTGCCTGACACCGTCCTGGCATGCTCTCGATGAGTGGGCGAATGTCCTGGACAGTGATTTGATCCCATAC
>JABUQX010107744.1:25000-27500 GCA_015478945.1 Trachelipus rathkii
ACATATTCGTCATAAAGTGCAGTCTCGTCTATTGTAAAGGTAGGGATGAGTTCGAGAATAAACTTAAGAGTTTCTGCTACTTCCTCCCAGCACGGTATTCTCTTTAGTGTTACCCAAGTAAATTGTTTTAAGTTTTTAAGTGGATTGATCCATTTAGATAAATAATCAAAGGCAGTTTTGTAGAATGTATGAACATACTGTTTAAATTTTGCAACTTCTGATTCCAGGCCTTCTCTTACCAATTTTTGAAGAATCGTTGTTACAGCTAATGGAATAAAGCAGTCTTCGCTCTTAGAGGCCATATTATTTTGTAAATCATTTAATGCTGACATTACTTCGAAAATTGTAATTGTATCCCCTTCAATCTTTTCAATAGTCATGTGAAAAGTGGACGCTTGACTGTGGATAAAGTAAAGCCATGCTTCAGATAAAGGATTTTCAAAAAATGATTTTATCACAAAAGGGCATTTTTCTTGTGACTCAAAAAATGATTTTAAGGGGGCATACATTGTCAGAAGACGTTCAACCGCAGGGAGTAGAGCAAGCCATCTGGTTTTGCTATATCCTAATATTTGCTTGTATTCTTGATTAACAAATTCACAAAATTCTTTAAGTTTTTCAACTCTTACTGTGTATATATAGAAATGAGAATATATTTTTGAAACGATGCCTTCAATATCAATAGGAAGAGCATCAGCAGCTGTCTGAATAGTGTTGTGAATGATATGAGCAGAACATCCTATTCCAACTAAACCATGTCCCAAGTCCTCCTTGAGTTTTGTAAAAACATTGTTAACGCCCTTTCTAGATATACCCCCAAAATTGCAATTAGTATTATCTGCGCAGAGAGCTATTGTTTTTTCTTTTGCATTCATATTTTTTAAGCATTCAATTAAAAATGCAGAGATTGTGTTAGATGTTTCCGAGGGCAATGATTTTACTTCTAAAAGTTTCATCTGAATCCCTTTAACAGGTTGGAAATATCTAACAAGTACTGGGAATATTTTTATGTCCTTGTGATTTGAAGCGTCGGTCATAATCGAAATAAAATTGGCTTCTCGAATATCAGTCTGCAGTTCCGATATAGCTATTGGAGTAAAGACATTTAATACAATTGCCTCCGCTTTTGTACGGGCACATGTAAACTTAGGGTCAAAACAAGTCTTGATTAATTTTGAAGAGCAATCCATAGATTTGAAAGATTGATTATGTTGCACTAAGTGATAGGCAAATGCTCCTTCAGCCGCGGCTAATTTAAGTTCTTTGTCACCAAAAATGTCATTTCTGAAAAACGTTGTGAGTGTTGAACTTGATGCACTGGCACGCAAAGCAGTTTTATGTTTTTCAGTATTTAAATGTTGTGCAATATCTGTTCTTCCTCCATGACTGATATTAAAGCTGGAAGAACATATGTTGCAACGAACACATGATTCCGTAAATGTCTTTTTCATATATGGGTATTCTTTCTCAAGGTCCTTATTGAAAACACATTTCCTCTTGCCTTTGGGGGCCATTATTTCAATTAATTTTAAATTTTTAACAAACAATAAAAATTTAAATAAAAATATATATATATATATATATATATATATATATATATATATATATATATATATATATAAAGAGAAAGCAGTATATATATATATATATATATATATATATATATATATATATATATATATATATATATATGTTAAATATTGCATAATATAATGTTAATTGTGAATAAGACGGCTCCCGACCCGTGAGTGCTAGAGAAATTTATTTTTAGTGTATAAAAATAATTTTTTGTAAAGTAAGAAATTTTTAAAATATTTGCATTATACATAAAAATTTTATTTCCTCAACTGTCACGGGTAAGGGGTAAGGGGTACGGGGGCGAATCCCTCATAGAAATACCCATTCTGTCATGCATTTGCATATATATATATATATATATATATTATTATTATTATTGCTATATTATTATTATTATTAAGAAGATATATATGTTATTGTTATATATATATATATATATGGAGCATATATATAGTGTATATATATATAAATATATATATATATATATATATATATATTATTACATATATATATATAAAGAAGATATAAAGATATACATATAAGTTAGTTAAGTTATATATATTATTATTATATATATATATATATATATATATATATATATATATATATATATACATATATATATGGCTAAGAATGGATTATACCAAAAGATAACTGCATAATAATATATTTTTTAATGTATAAAATAAATTTCTGTAAAATAAGAAAATTTAAAAATGCATTATAAATAAAAATTGTATTATTTATCCAGTACTCACGGGGTCAGGAGTGTAAATTTCTATTAAAAATATAACAATTAAAAGAACTAAAAAATTGCAAAAATGTTACTTCACATACGATTTTCAAATAAAATTCATAAAAAAAAAAAATTTGAAAAGGTGCTTTTTGTTAACTTCATGTCGATATTTTTGTAACGTATCTT
>JABUQX010107744.1:35000-39048 GCA_015478945.1 Trachelipus rathkii
AAAAATATATTATTTATGCAGTACTCACGGGTAGACATTCTCTGCCATATATATATATATATATATATGAGTATATATATATATATATATATATATATATATATATATATATATATATATATATATATATATATATATATATGTTATATATATGCAAATGCATGACAGAATGGGTATTTCTATGAGGGATTCGCCCCCGTACCCCTTACCCCTTACCCGTGACAGTTGAGGAAATAAAATTTTTATGTATAATGCAAATATTTTAAAAATTTCTTACTTTACAAAAAATTATTTTTATACACTAAAAATAAATTTCTCTAGCACTCACGGGTCGGGAGCCGTCTTATTCACAATTAACATTATATATGTATGTTATATATATATATATACATATATATATATATATAGCAAAGAGTATATATATATATATATATATATATATATATATATATATATATATATATAATTATATATATATATATATATATATATTCAAAGCTAAATTTTTATTAAATTTTAAGGCCTGTTGAAAATTTAAAATTAATTGAAATAATGGCCCCCAAAGGCAAGAGGAAATGTGTTTTCAATAAGGACCTTGAGAAAGAATACCCATATATGAAAAAGACATTTACGGAATCATGTGTTCGTTGCAACATATGTTCTTCCAGCTTTAATATCAGTCATGGAGGAAGAACAGATATTACACAACATTTAAATACTGAAAAACATAAAACTGCTTTGCGTGCCAGTGCATCAAGTTCAACACTCACAACGTTTTTCAGAAATGACATTTTTGGTGACAAAGAACTTAAATTAGCCGCGGCTGAAGGAGCATTTGCCTATCACTTAGTGCAACATAATCAATCTTTCAAATCTATGGATTGCTCTTCAAAATTAATCAAGACTTGTTTTGACCCTAAGTTTACATGTGCCCGTACAAAAGCGGAGGCAATTGTATTAAATGTCTTTACTCCAATAGCTATATCGGAACTGCAGACTGATATTCGAGAAGCCAATTTTATTTCGATTATGACCGACGCTTCAAATCACAAGGACATAAAAATATTCCCAGTACTTGTTAGATATTTCCAACCTGTTAAAGGGATTCAGATGAAACTTTTAGAAGTAAAATCATTGCCCTCGGAAACATCTAACACAATCTCTGCATTTTTAATTGAATGCTTAAAAAATATGAATGCAAAAGAAAAAACAATAGCTCTCTGCGCAGATAATACTAATTGCAATTTTGGGGGTATATCTAGAAAGGGCGTTAACAATGTTTTTACAAAACTCAAGGAGGACTTGGGACATGGTTTAGTTGGAATAGGATGTTCTGCTCATATCATTCACAACACTATTCAGACAGCTGCTGATGCTCTTCCTATTGATATTGAAGGCATCGTTTCAAAAATATATTCTCATTTCTATATATACACAGTAAGAGTTGAAAAACTTAAAGAATTTTGTGAATTTGTTAATCAAGAATACAAGCAAATATTAGGATATAGCAAAACCAGATGGCTTGCTCTACTCCCTGCGGTTGAACGTCTTCTGACAATGTATGCCCCCTTAAAATCATTTTTTGAGTCACAAGAAAAATGCCCTTTTGTGATAAAATCATTTTTTGAAAATCCTTTATCTGAAGCATGGCTTTACTTTATCCACAGTCAAGCGTCCACTTTTCACATGACTATTGAAAAGATTGAAGGGGATACAATTACAATTTTCGAAGTAATGTCAGCATTAAATGATTTACAAAATAATATGGCCTCTAAGAGCGAAGACTGCTTTATTCCATTAGCTGTAACAACGATTCTTCAAAAATTGGTAAGAGAAGGCCTGGAATCAGAAGTTGCAAAATTTAAACAGTATGTTCATACATTCTACAAAACTGCCTTTGATTATTTATCTAAATGGATCAATCCACTTAAAAACTTAAAACAATTTACTTGGGTAACACTAAAGAGAATACCGTGCTGGGAGGAAGTAGCAGAAACTCTTAAGTTTATTCTCGAACTCATCCCTACCTTTACAATAGACGAGACTGCACTTTATGACGAATATGTGTTCGTTAAACAGTATGTGACCCCAGAAATGTTGGACAATTGGAATTCAAAGAAAACATCTCCTGGTGATTGTTGGGTCGAAATCATTTCGCACTTTCAAGCTAAAAATGTGCCATATTCTAATATCCTGAAAATGGTTGAATTTCTTCTTTGTTTACCAGGAACTAATGCTCCAACAGAAAGAGTATTTTCTGCTATGAACTTGATTTGGACAAGTGAAAAAACTCAACTGTCTGTGAAAACTTTGAAAGCAGTGTTAATAAACAAATTTAATTTCGATTATACGTGTTCCGAATTTTACAGAATGTTGCTTGGTGAAATTGATATTCTAAAAAAAATACATTCATCTGAAAAATATTTGTGATACTTCCATTGCCCTTAATGGTGTGGGTATATAAGGTTATATATATATATAAGTATATGTTATATATATATATATATATATATGTACATATATATATATATATATATATATATATATATATATATATACATATATATATATATGGCAGTAGCAAAAAAAAATTTCGGGGTGTATATATGTTAAGGTTGTTGCTGTTGTTGGCGTTGTAGTCATATATATATATATATATAGAAAGATATATATATATATATATATATATATATATATATAAAGCGCGTGAGTGCGTCCGTATTTAAGATCATAAAAATATTCTAAACCTTATGACTGACACATTGCAAATAAACATAAAATAATAATAATAATAATAAGAGAGAGAGAGAGAGAGAGAGAGAGAGAGAGAGAGAGAGAGAGAGAGAGAGAGAGAGAGAGAGAGAGAGAGAGAGAGAGAGAGAGAGAGAGAGAGAGAGAGAGAGAGAGAGAGAGAGAGAGAGGAAAGACAAAAAAAGAGAGAGAGAGAGAGAGAGAGAGAGAGAGAGAGAGAGAGAGAGAGAGGAGAGAGAGAGAGAGACTTAAGCCATAAAACAAATAAAAAAACGAGTATATATTTCTTTTGATTTGCGGACTTTTCTCTCCTTGTAATTTATGGCTGTGCTAAGCAAACGCTAAGTGCACACACACACACACACACACACACACACACACACACACACACTCACACATACACACATTTTGCATAATTCACTACACAGCGAGTTGTAATGTAATTTATCGATGGTTATACCAATACACCCAATTATTCTTTCCATGCTACACACACTTCTTCAACTGCTAAAAGTTTTTTTTCTTAAGTTTTTTGTTCTTTTTCGATTTATGAATACAAAATGAAATACATTTTTAGTGAATTCATAAGAGAGAATTTTAGAACAATTTTTATAAACTATTTTAATTGCAATCATTTGCGTATGGTAAAAGGCTGTTAGAATAACTATTTGTTAAAGCTTTCCTATTTACTCTGATAACATGACAATCAACATCGTTAAAAATCAATAATTCTACACATTAACTAGATGTACTATAAAGGCGAGAATAATTTAATGTGATTATTATGGAAAATCTGTTGCAAAATTTTTGCGCGCCCTTCAAAAAATATAATTAATAAACAGGAGCTCAGATCAGCAAATTACATTGCACTTGTAATTACTGATAAATAATAATAATAAAATAATTTATTAATAATAATAATTAGGGTGTCTTTGACATTAGTTTCTGTAATTTTGAAAAATGAAAAATACTTCAAACTTTATTTTCACAATTTTAAAAATGATTTCTCTTTCATGATTTTATACTATAAAAATGAGGAACAAATAAAAATAAAAGTGAATACTCTTCTAACCCACAAATTTAAAAACTAAGAATATACGTTAAAAATATATAAATTTCAACTATGTTCCAGCACCGCACCGCACATAGAGATCGTTTACTAGCAAGGGTAGCACCGCACCGCACCGCACCGCACCGCCCGTCAATTGTTCCCACACCATACCACATCAAGAACACAAAACGGTGACCGCACCAGGGTACTGAAATTTTGTTAAATTGGGATCAGAAAACACCACAG
>JABUQX010107746.1:5000-10000 GCA_015478945.1 Trachelipus rathkii
CCACCCATTAAAAGGAAAAAAACGAAATCTACAGAACCAACACCTCCTAAAAGTAAATCAATAACAGATTCATTGGAAGAATTTCTACAGACTAGTAGTGATGAAGAAACACATGCATTACCAAAAGATGTAGTGCAAATGATTGAAAAATATCACCAAGAAAAACTACTAGATACAAATGATGATCCTATCAGTTGGTGGAAAGTTAAGCAAAATGTTTACCCACGCTTGAGTAAACTTGCAAGGAAATACTTGGCCTGTCCTCCAACTAGTGTTCCAAGTGAGATAGTATTTAGCAATGCTGGGATAATATATGATAAAAAGAGAAACAGACTCTCAGCAGAAAAGGCAGAAAAACTGATGTTTCTCAAGCACAACCTTCCTATTTTTGAATTTCAATACTAGTGCAAAAAAGTATATAATCCATTGTAAAATCTCTTTCATTAAGGTCGGAGGATGGGGAGGGGAAAGAGGTTGGTGGGGTGCATTTGAGTTGGGTCCCCGTCCCGCACCCTGGTAACAATTATATTAATAAATTGTGGCTAGCTAAAACTCGAAATATATTAGGAATATATATATATATATATATATATATATATATATATATATATATATATATATATATATATATATATATATATATATATATATATATAACAACTACGAATAAATATATAAATGTATATAAATATATATAAATATATATATATAAACAAACCATATATATATATATATATATATATATATATATATATATATATATATATATATATATATATATATATATATATATCAAACATCCGCGAAAAAAAATGATATCTGCTGCATCACTATACTATTGCAACTTACTTAGATCCCCGTGATAAAACAAGTTTTTTTTTAACACAATATTAGAACAAGTTAAATCGTTACTTTGTGTTGCAGTTGAAAATCTTCAATCCGAACAGTCTATTAATTCGCCACCCATTAAAAGGAGAAAAAACGAAATCTACAGAACCAACACCTCCTAAAAGTAAATCAATAACGGATTCATTGGAAGAATTTCTACAGACTAGTAGTGATGAAGAAACACACGCATTACCAAAAGATGTAGTGCAAATGATTGAAAAATATCACCAAGAAAAACTACTAGATACAAATGATGATCCTATGAGTTGGTGGAAAGTTAAGCAAAATGTTTACCCACGCTTAAATAAACTTGCAAGAAAATACTTGTCCTGTCCTCCAACTAGTGTTCCAAGTGAGAGAGTATATACTATATAGCAATGCTGGGCTAATATATGATGAAAAGAGAAACAGACTCAGCAGAAACGGCAGAAAAATTGATGTTTCTCAAGCACAACCTCCCTATATTTGAATTTCAATACGTGCAAAAAGTATATAATCCATTGTAAAATCTCTTTCAATAAGGTCGGAGGTTGGGGAAAGAGGTTGGTTGGGTGCATTTGAGTTGGGTCCCCGTCCCGCACCCTGGTAACAATTATATTAATAGATTGTGGATAAAACTCGAAATATATTAGGGCATATATATATATATATATATATATATATATATATATATATATATATATATATATATATATATATATATATATATATATATATATATATAATATAAATATATATATATATATATATATATATATATATATATATATATATATATATATATATATATATATATATATATATATATATATATATATATATATATATATAGGGGTGGAGATAACTGTACATATATATATATATATATATATATATATATATATATATATATATATATATTTAACCCCTAACCCCTACCAGGCGCGTCCCCATGGTGGCGGATAGGGGAGGATACTAAAAGGAGGGTAGCTTCGAAATATATAAATAAGGAGCCGTGGACCAAAACTGCAGCCAGGACAGGCCTAGCAAGCCGCTGGCGAAGTGACATTGCTCAAGAAACTCATGTCCTGCCTCGGAATTACGGATTGTTTAGACGGAGACGACCGCGCGATGAAGGACCTGAAAATGGAAATACTTCTGGGAGAGGCCTTAGAGTGGCCACCCTGAATGTTGGAACCCTGAGGGGTAAGGAGGAGGAGATGGTGGAGCTGATGCTGGAGAGGAGGCTGGATGTTTTGGGAGTTTGTGAGACCAGACTATTGGGAAGTGGAAGCAAAACAATACATAATAACTATCAACTGATTTACAGCGGTGGAGAGGCACACAGACATGGGGTGGGAGTAATTTTAACGGAAGAGATGGCACAGAGAGTGGAAAGTGTGGATTATGGGGGCGAAAGAATAATGATGTTTTCGATCAAAATGGAACACATGGGTATAAGTGTTATACAGGTGTATGCACCGCAACAGGGAAGAACTGAGGCTGATAAGGAGGAGTTTTACCGGGAATTGCAGGAAATTAAAAATAGGGCACCATATGCGGAAAGAATAGTGATAATGGGAGATTTAAATGGACATGTTGGAGCACAGAGAAGAGGTGTGGAGAATGTTATAGGAGCTTTCAGCGTTGGCGAGAGAAACAGAGCTGGAGAGAGGGTGATAGATTTCTGTTTACAGAATGGGTTAACAGTTATGAACACCTGTTATAAACACAGAGAAAGCCATAAGTGGACATGGTATAGATGGAACAGAGAAAGGGAAGTCTATGTGGAGAAATCCATGATAGATTTGATATTGACTAATAAAAAAGAGATGTTTAGAGATGTAAAGAGTGTACCATCCGTGTCTGGAGATGCGGACCACCGTATGGTGTTGGGGAAGATGATATTAAAGAAACCTACTTTGCATCCAAGAAAGATGAGAAGGAGAGTGCAAATAGAAAGGATTAAAGAGCCAGGATGCAGAGAGAATTATCAACGACAAATAAGAAATAACATGACAGCGGAGGAGGAGGGACAAGGTGCTGAGGAGTGTTGGAACACCTTTAAAGAAGCGGTGTTAAAAAGCGCAGAAGAGGCGATGGGAATAAAAATGGTAGGAGGAACAAAAAAGAAGAAAACACCATGGTGGACAGAACGTGTTAAAACTGCTGTAAGAGAGAAGATGAGATGTTTTAGGAGATGGATAAAAACGAGAGGTGAGCTGGAGAGAAGAGAATATGTAGAGGCTCGGCGAGAGTCTGATAGAGTGAAAAGGATAGAAAAGGAAACCACCTGGGAAAAGATTGGAAATGAGTTGGAAGAAGATGTGACAGGCATAAGAAAGCTGGTTTTTAATATAGCTAAGAATTATAGGAAAAGCTCGACACCAATGGCACGAGCTATAAAGGACGAAAATGGAACTCTAATAGTAAATCAAAGGGAGATTGACGAGAGATGGAGGAGATTCTTTGAAGATTTGTACAATGTGGAGGGCGTAGTGGAGGAGAGACTGCAAGAGTTTGATTTGTTGGAGGATGGAGGAGAGGAGGAGTGGTTGATCACGGAGGAGGAGATGATGGTGGCGCTGAGAAATATGAAGAACGGAAAGGCGGCGGGAGAAGATGGAATAGTTGCGGAGATGCTGAAAGAAATGGGAGATGAAGGGACAAGACGAATGTTAAATCTGATGAATAGGTGTTGGAGAGATGAAGTGGTACCTAGTGAATGGAGTAGGGCAACAATCTGCCCCATATATAAAAAAGGAGATAAAACAGAATGTGGAAACTACAGAGGGATTGCATTAATGTCGCACCCTGCGAAGATCTATGAGAGGATATTGGAGAGAAGACTGAGAGAGGTGGTGGAACACAAGCTAGAGGAGTGGCAGCATGGTTTTAGACCGGGGAGATCAACTATAGATCTGGTGTTCGCTTTGAAGATGATAAGTGAAAAGAACTGGGAATTTAATAGGAAAACATACGCAGCTTTCGTAGACCTAGAAAAGGCGTTTGATAGAGTGCCAAGGGAGCTGTTGTGGAGGGAACTGAGTAGAATAGAATATGGAATACCTGGGAAATTAATAAAAGCAATAAAGAGCACTTATGTAGATAGTAAGTGTAGAGTAAAGACTATGTCCGGTGAGGGAGAATGGTTTAACGTCACAACGGGGGTGAAGCAGGGGAGCGTGCTGTCCCCAATACTGTTCATTATATACATGGACAGTTGTGGGAGATCTGTGCGGAACAGAGTGGAGGATGAGATGTTTGGATACGCTGATGACTTGGTGTTGTTTGCGCAAAATCAGGAGAGACTGCAGAATTTTCTGGAGGTGTGGGATGAGGAGTTGGAGGAAAGGGGTATGAGGATAAACCGAGGGAAGACGGAGGTGATGTTGATCGGAGGTGGTGGAGATGTCCTGGACGTAAGTTTGCGTGGAGAAAGGCTGAGACAAACGGACCAGTTTAATTATTTGGGGGTGCATTATGGAGAGGAAAACGACACAATGTTGGAATTAAATAAGAGAATAGGGAAATTTAATGGGACAACAGCAATGCTGTTCCCATTGTTGAAGGAAAAAGCAATTTCGAGACGAGTCAAGATGGTAATGTACACAAGTATACTAAGACCAATACTGATGTACGGACATGAAGCATGGGCTCTTAATACGAGAGCAAAGAGCAAGTTGGAGGCATGCGAGATGCGCGTGTTGCGACTGATTAGAGGAGTGACAAGGAGAGATAGGAGGAGAAATGAGGAGGTTAGGGCGGATTTGGGTGTGAGGAGCTTGGTGGAGCTAGTGGAGAGTGGTCAGCTGCGGTGGTATGGACATGTCAGAAGGATGGAGGAGCAACGAGTGCCCAGAAGATATCTGGAATGGATACCGGAAGGAAGAAGGAGTGTGGGAAGACCTAAAGTTAGATGGAGCGACAACGTGAACGCGGCAATGGCGAAGAGAGGAAGGAACGTTCGGGATGTGGAGGCGTCTGAGATGTGGATGGACAGAGGACGTTGGAGAAGTTTCGTACAGGACAACTGACAGATGCATGCGTCTACAGGAGTTTGGCGAGAAAGTGAGAAATATATATCAAACATCCGCATCCGCATCCGCATCCGCGGATGTGAAAAAAATGAC
>JABUQX010107746.1:12500-22500 GCA_015478945.1 Trachelipus rathkii
ATATATATATATATATATATATATATATATATATATATCAGAAACAAAGCAAATCTAACAACATGTTAATGTCACTCGCTTAAAAAAATTTCCAATATTAATCACCAGGCCTATTATACAACACTTTATTTTTTCGAACAAGTTTGCGTAATAATTGAAATTATTACATAATAAATATAAAAGATTATCCAAAATTGAAACGAAAAAGGGAAGAATAGCCGCTGTTAAATATCGCTTTTAACACTTTAAAAATAGGACTAATCCGTGCCCAAAGGAAAAGGCGGATATGGTATCTGTGAATTTTTGGAAATATTTTTTTTTATAAATACTGTTTATAAATGATTTGTTTAAATACTATACATAATAAATAATATTTTATAATAAAAAAATATTTAATAAAGCACATAAAATATTTAAAATATTACTAAAATAATTTAAAACAATAGGAGAATAAATGATAATTTGAAATATTATATAAAAGTTAGCGTGAAGTCTACATAGAAAACATTTACATAGAAAAATATTTTAATAGGGAACTCAAGTATAAATATTTGTAGATATATATATATAAATATATGTAGTATTTCTTCAAACACGTATAGCGATACCTTCATATAATTTTTATTTCATACTTAAACATTTTTATTAAAAACATTTTCGCGAACCTAAAACTGTAACCCATCACAAACCTATTATTTTTACTTAATAACTTTTTAATTATAAATTTTTTAAAATTGTATGTAAGAGAAAAAACCAGAGTGTCTGATATATAAACATTTTATTTTACTAACAATGTACGAAATTTTAATTAAAACATTAACATTAATACTTAAAGCAGTAATAGTAAACATCAATAGAGGTGTTAACCTAACACCTAAGGGATTAGTATGCTTTTGTTTTACTGTTTTACTGCTTTAACTCATGTTTTACTGCTTTAACTCATATGTTTTACTGCTTTAACTCATATATTTATTAACATTACATACCTTAAAGCAGTAATTCAGTAAATCAATAGAGGTGTTACATAGCAACAAGGGGATTTAGTATGCTTTTGTTTTACTGTTTTAACGCTTGTCCTTAAACTCAAATTTTAATGCTTTATGTCATTTGTTTTAAATCCTTTTACTCATATATTTATTAACATTATCAATACCTTAAAACATTAAATCAGTAATTCAATGAGAGGTGTTTACATAGCAACAAGGGATATGTATGCTTTTGTTTTTTACTGTTTTACTGCTTTAACTCTGTTTACAGCTTTTAACTCATATGTTTTTACCTTCTTTCACTCAATATACTTTATTAACATTACAATAATCCTTAAAGCAGTAAATCAGTAAATCAATAGAGGTGTTACCTAACACCTAAGGGGATTAGTATGCTTTTGTTTTACTGCTTTACTGCTTTAACTCATGTTTTACTGCTTTAACTCATGTTTTACTGCTTTAACTCATATGTTTTACTGCTTTAACTCATATGTTTTACTGCTTTAACTCATATATTTATTAACATTATGTTTTTATTGGTATGTAATGTTAATGTTTTTAATAAAATTTCGTACAATTGTAGTAAAATAAAATGTTTATATATCAGACACTCTGGTTTTTTTTCTTCTTACATACAATTTTTAAAAATTTATAAATTAAAAAGTATTAAGTAAAATATAAAAGATGTCTGTAACGAGTTACAGTTTTAGGTTCGCGAAAATGTTTTTAATAAAAATGTTTAAGTATGAAATGAAAATGAATGACTCATAGTATATATATATATATATATATTTTTCATTCGTGCGGGAATGTTGCGCCTACGGGCGCACGCGGCGGGCGGGGACGCGGCGGGACGCACCTGCGGGTGCGGGGTTGACTGTCTTTGCGCGGAGGGCGCATGCTGCGCCTTGGTGTTCCAATTATGACCTAGGGGAAGACATCAATATTAGCTCTGTTCTATGATGTAGGGTAGAAAAGGTTAGAAGAGGTTAGAAAATGCTAACTCATAGTAGGAAACATCCTAGCAACTTATAATATACACCAATCGCAAGTGTCTATGGGTAAGTGTAAGTGTCTATGGTGAGTGTGAGTGTAAGTGTCTATGGGTGAGTGTAAGTGTCTATGGGTGAGTGTAAGTGTGTATAAGTGTCATAGTGAATGTGTGTATAAGTGACATAGTGTATGTGTGTATAAGTGTCATAGTGTATGTGTGTATAAGTGACATAGTGTGTATAAGTGTTAGAAAAAGACTAACTCATAGTAGGAAGCATCCTAGCAACTTGTAATATACACCAATCGATTCCTCATACCTTATAACCTAGGGGTAGACACCCATATTAGGGCTATTCTAGGCTCAGGGGAGGCTAGAAAAGGCTTGAAAAAAGTGGCACTCAGTTGGCACTATGTGGCACTCACTTGGCACTATGTGGCACTCACTTGGCACTCATTGGCACTCATTGGCACTCCTTGGCACTCACTTTGCACTCACCTGGCACTCATCTAATACTCATAGAACACTAATAGAACATTCCTAGATACTCCTTACGGTGATTGGGAACCATCAAAGTTGAACCATCAATAAATCTGAGTCATCAAAAAAGCTACAAGGTCGAAAAAGATACAATGTCAAAATTGTACCCTGGAATACAAAAGGGTTGGCCAAAAAATTTGGGTTCTCAAAATTGTCCCCTGGAAGACCAAAGGGTGCTCCGTAAAATTAGGGATGCCGAAAAATTAGGGATGGCAAAAAATTAGGGTGGGCCAAAATTGACCCATGGAAGACCAAAGGGTTGGTAGTGTGTTTGTACGTGTGTATAAGTGTAAATGTAAGTGTAAGTGTCTATGGGTAAATGTAAGTGTCATAGTGAATGTATGTATAAGGTGTGTGTGTGGTGTGTGTGTGTGTGTGTGTGTGTGTGTGTGTGGTTGTGTGGTGGGTGTGGGGGTGTGACCGCGTGTGTATTTGTGTGTGTTTGTAAGTAAATCTGTGTGTGTAAAGTAAAATCTGTGTGTGTTGTGTAAGTAATTCTGGTGTGTGAGTATAAGTAAATCTGTGTGTGTAAGTAAATCTGTGTGTGTGTAAGTAAATCTGTGTGTGAGTGTAAGTAAATCTGTGTGTGGGTGTAAGTAAATCTGTGTGTGTGTGTGTGTGTGTGCGCACGTGCGCGTGTGTAGATGTGACCGAAATATCAAGGTCAAAACATCAAAAAATAGGGCTAAGCCCCTAAAGGGTGGCCAAAAATTAGGGTGGGCCAAAATTGACCCATGGAAGACCAAAGGGTTGATCGAAAAAATTAGGGTGGGACACGTACAACGGTTGCTTACGCAACCGTTTGGCGCAACCCTTCGAAGAAGGGTATCAAAAATTAGGGTTGCCGAAAAAATTAGGGTTGCCAAAAAATTAGGGTTGCCAAAAAATTACAAGGCCAAAAAAAGGTCAAGGCAAAAAACAGTCCAAGGAAAGTTCAGGTTGCCCAAAAAGGTCAAGGTCAAAAAAGGTCACGGTCAAAAAAAGGTCAAAAAGGTCGCGGTCAAAACCGCAAAATTTGGGTGCGGAATCCACTCCCTACTACTTATATATATATATATATATATATATATATATAATATATATGATATATATACTATATATATTATATATATATATATATTATATATATATATAATATATTTTATATATATATATATTAATATATATATATATATATATATATATATATATTATAATATATATTATATATATATATATATATATATATATATATATATATATATATAATATATATATATATATATATATATATATATATATATATATATAGGTGGGCGTTATCGCGATAAATTATCGCGATAACGGTTTCGGGTTATCTGTTATCCGATAACATCTTTTACCGATAATCGGTATCGCGATAAATTTTGTTCCAAACTACCGATAACCAGGGTTGTGGAGTCGGTTCAAAAATTTTCCGACTCCGACTCCGACTCCGACTCCGACTCCGACTCCACCCTCTTCAAAATTACCGACTCCGACTCCGACTCCGACTCCAGTAGTAGCAGTAAGATTTGGGACCTTCTTATCTAACCGCAAAACCGCAAAAGTCATAAAAGTGGCCCTTTTTTCGTCACTTAAAAGGGTACCGCCGAGCGAGAAAAAGGTCACGTTTTCTATTATTTATATCTCTTATATTTCTATAATATTCTATATTCTAGTATCTATAGGCCTATATATTCTAGCTTCTAGCACGTGCCGACCTATATTGTAGAATACACCCGGTATTAGTACCTACCCCTAGGTTATTGGGTACGGGGAGTCGATTAGTGTGTATTAGAAGGTGCTAGGATGCTTCCTTCTATGAGTTATTACCCCACCCCCCTTTTCTAGCATGATATGTCCTACGTCATAGAACACGGTTAATAATGGTGTCTATCCCTAGGTTATAAGGTACGGGGAATCGATTGGTGTATATTAGAAGGTGCTAGGTTGGTTCCTTCTACGAGTTAGTATCCCCCACCCCCCTTTCTAACCCTTCTAGTACGATATATCGTATGTGCCGGAATACATCCGATATTTGTATCGATTAGTACATAATCGACACTGCTGAATCGATTCCTGTGGTTTACGACGGAATCGATTCACTCCTAACAAGAGTTAGTATTAGATATTACCCTACCCCCCCCTTTCCTAACATTTTTTGTTTCTTGAGCTATGAAGCCGAGCTCGGTGTTGTCTAGTATGTTTTGAGGTATGCCGAGTCGATTGCGAGTGTTCCCGAGCGCGGCGTTTCAGCCGTTGCGGTTTTAGAACGCAGCAACATGCGTTTTTCGTAGATGGCGTACCCTTCGTCAAAAACCTATCATGACGGGTGTCAAACAGGGGTAGAATGTCTCAAAAATGAGATTCCCGTAGTTACTTTCCCGAACGCCAGAGTCCCCGTGGCCCCCGCCGGGGGTCATTTATTGGGTATAAATTGACACCAAATGTCACATTTTAGCAAAAGAGGTGTTAGAGACATCGTATCTTCTTCAAACTTGGCAGGCCTTCTTTATATGTTACAACATTGCTGCATCTAATGTTTCAAACCGCTATGTCTAAAGGGGGTGGGGTCCCCGGCCCCCCAAAAAACTAAAAATGGACTTAGAAAGCTGAAATTTGGTGAGTGTATAGAAGAGAATAAATGAAATAGAATGGCTATGTTAAAATAATTGGCGAACCATATGGGGCCGGAGCCGGAGCTGGTGGTTGCGGTGCCAGAATGGAATTCTGGCTCCAGCTACATATTAGAACAAATGAGGTGTCTACATCTATGTTTTCATAGGTGTAGAACTCATTTTTCGGGGTTTCAGAACCCCAAAATGAGTTTGAGACCCCCCTCTTGAAGGGGGGTCCCCCCCTGAAAAAAGAAGAAAAGCTTAGAAGAAGACGAAAGAAGATGGATGTAGGAAAAGAAGAAGAAGAAAAAAAGAAGGTCTCGCATGGCGGGTCAAATGCTTGATTGTATGTGTAGGTACCGACACCGGTGTGGAACCGGTGCGGTGCCGAATTAGTAAACATGTACTTAACATCCTGATATTAGTGTACTTATATATGTTTTTAATAACATAGATCTCATTTTTGAGGTTCCCAAAACTCTCAAATGAGTCTGAGAACCCTCCTTTAGGGTTTCTACTGAAAAAAGAAGAAAAAGCGGTAAGGAAGATGCATTATAATGAATCACGGTTTCAACTCTCTAAAAACGATCGCAGGGTTGGCAAGACCGAACGCGAGGTTGCCCCGCGCCCGCAGGCGCGCTCCCGACCCGGAAACGACGCGAGCGCCCGCAGGCGCAATATTACTACGCGAACGCTAAATATATTTCGTAGTTGTAACGTTAATATACACTTTTTTTTTTAATAAAATGTTTACACCACTTTGTATTTTCTTTTCAAGTAATCCGTTTTCTGTACTATGAAACCGCTATTTTATTTTATACTTAAACTTTCTTAATTTTTTTTTTATTATTTATACAAAACCCTTGTTCACTGTTTAATTTTTGTAATAAAAACATGTTTTTTTCTACCTTAAAGCTATAACTCAATAAGGCAGTAGCGCAAATAGCCCCAGAGGGACCCTCCCCTCACCCTGGCTATGCGCTTTGTCTTTACGGCTTTATTGCCTTACTGTGGGGTTTTACTGTTTCAAGTCCTATCCGAAACACACATTCTGGTGGAAAAATAACTTCATTAAACTTTGGAATATATATATATATATATATATTCCCATAAAGACTTTACATTAAATATATTATATATATATTATATATATATATATATATATATATATAATTATATATAATATATATATAAAAATAAATTAATTAAAAATTTAATATTACCATAAAGACTTTACATTAAACATCGAACATTTGAAGAGTATGGACGTGTGTAAATTTATGTTCCGTAGTCCTGCTACTTGTCTTGTATCAGGCCCCACAGGATGCGGGAAAACCTTTCTGTTATTAAACATATTAAGAGAGATGGAAATTTTTGAACAAGAACCAGTAAAAATAATATGGTGTTACAGTGTTTATCAGGAAAAATTTGCAGAATATAAAGATGTGATTCAGTTTCATGAAGGAATCTACGACATCAAATCGTTGGATAATGTGAATGGTCATAAAATCATTGTATTAGATGATTTAATGCATAAGTTAAATGAAGAAATAGCTGAAACTTTTACTGTATTTTCCCATCATTTAAACATCTCTGTATTTTTCATCACCCAGAACATTTTTTATCAGAATAAGTATATGAGAGATATATCTTTAAACACCCAATATCTACTACTCTTCGGACAGAGAAGAGACATGAATCAGATCAATGTATTAGCCTCGCAAATGTTTCCATCACAGCGTAAAGACTTCTTAAAGGTATATAAAGAAGTTACATCTATTCCATACGGTTATTTAATGTGTGAACTTCATCCTAAAAACACGTATAGAGTTTTGCTCCGTACTAACATTTTGCCATTCGAAATTGAAACTGTATTCATACCTGAATAATGAGTACCCTAGTTGTTAAATATTTACCTCTTATAAAAAAATTAAAAAAACTGAAAACAGCTGAAAAACGTAAACTAATCTGTAATGATGAAAAATTCATCCAGTGTGTATGCGAAGTCTGTTTAAATCTTATAAAAGGAAATGTTCCTTTAAACAAACCTCAGAAGGTGAAGCTTCGCCGTCATAGAAACATCATTAAAAAACTCTCTCTAAATATAAAAAATCTGAAAAGTAAAAAGAAGTTACTTCAGAAAGGAGGTGGAGTGTTCCTACCGTTACTATTTTCCGTCATAACTCCTTTAATAACTAAGTGGATATCAGAATAATGAAGAAGGTAGCTGTCTACCAAATATATATGAGTATTGAGAAAATGAAAGTAAACTATATAATATACTACACATTCTGATCAACATACAACAAATCAGTCATCTCTAACACAGCCTCAGACAATACAGCCTATACAACAGCACTTACAGGGGCTACCTTCTCCCGCAATTCATCAACAATTACAACATCAGAGTCCTCATATCCAGAATGATTCAGGACCATATCTGCAACCTCAGCCCCAAAGTTTATATGACCCCAAAGTTGAACAGATAGACAATTACGAGAAAGAAGTGCTTAGGATATTAAATTCAGACATTAACATTCATGAAAAACGTGCCTTATATCAAGAAGCTATACAGAAATTAATAGATCTTAAAAACTTACATCTATATGCCTCAATAAGTAAGTCAATCCCCGATGATTCAACTACACCCTCGGAGGTAATACCTGCTGTGAAAAACGAAGATACTTTTAAAAATATCCTGGAGGAGAGCTTGCCAAATAGAGGTCGCAAAGCTGGTCTAGCTTTATATAATATTTTAAAAGATCAATTATCATGGAATGAATTAGGACAAATCATTATCGATAATGAAATTGTCAAAGGATCAAATATTGTTGACTTGATAGCAGATTCCCCCGAACTTTAATCTTAAATACACAAAGATTAGCAGACTTGGATGATATCCCCAAGATGCCTAGACCAGATACAAGTCCAGCAGGTACTTCTTACGCTTCAGATAAATTTAAGCGTGCTACCAGAGGAAGAATAGGAAAAACCCCATACAGTAAAACACTAAATGGATTAATTCGTAATTATATATATATAAATATATATATATATATATATATATATATAATATGATATATATATATATATATATATATATATATAATATTATTATATATATGCATGTTATTTAGTTGAAAATTCCTATGATTAAATAAAAAATATACCAATTTTTTTTTTTACTTTTATTTTTTTTTTAAGTAAATATCTTATATATATATTATATATATAATAATATTATATTATATATATATATATATATATTATAGATTAATATATATATATATTATATATTATTATATATAATATAATATATATAATGTTTTTAAACTTGTGTCAGTATTCAACATG
Organism: Trachelipus rathkii; assembly: GCA_015478945.1. Classification (NCBI taxonomy): domain Eukaryota; kingdom Metazoa; phylum Arthropoda; class Malacostraca; order Isopoda; family Trachelipodidae; genus Trachelipus; species Trachelipus rathkii. Next base: position 20,990 of record JABUQX010107746.1, read on the forward strand.
GAAGCGAAGGCGAAGGTTGATAAGTATTACTTCAACTTGAGAGAACCAAATAGTTTTGGAGGGTTCACTAGGTTCGCTGCAAAGTTTCCAAACACTGAGAAAAAAGAGTTGAAAGAATATTTAGAGGGTGAAGATGCTTTTACTTTACATAAACCTGTCCGTCGAAAATTCCCTACCCGGACAACCATAGCCCTTCACCTCGATAATGTTTGGCAATTAGATTTAACGGAAATGATTAAATACAGTTCTTATAATGATGGGTTTCAATATATACTTTTTACTATTGACGTATACTCTAGATACTTATGGTTAAAAGCTTTAAAAGATAAAAAATCAGAGACAGTGGCGACTGCAGTGAGAGAAATTATAAGGGATGATGATAGATATCCAAAACTGATTTGCACGGATAGGGGTAGCGAGTTTCTAGGTAGAGAGTTTCAGTCCGTGATTGGTTGAAATATCCCTTATCTCTTAGACTTGTGTTTGTTCCAGTAATATTACATTATTCTTTCTCTCGAAACTTATTTCATCGTCATATTCGTTTTAGATTTGAACGTGGTAGAAGGTTGTGCTCTGTCTTAAAAGTGTTCTTATTTCCCTATGATGTATATTCCTACCGTTAGATTGGTTCGTCTTGATAAATACACCTCTATACGTGACATTGTGCATTGGGAAATCAATATTCCGAAAAGTGATGTATCCTTCTTATATACAAGAAAGCCAGACGGTTTTACCTACTTCAGATGTAGTGACCAATATGAATATAACAGACGTGTTTTTATGAGTTCCGACGAATTACTTTGTGTATGCCAACATGCTGAAGAATGGGTGAATGAACACTTTAAGTCACACTGTGTATTAAATCGTTGGGAAATAGTTATCAGTGGGGGTGGAAATCATGATGATAAGAAACTTACTTTAACCTTCTCTAAATATCTAGATACGAATATTATGGATATTAGAATATGGCAGAGACGCGAAGATACAGGATTATTTAACCCACACAATATATGGTTTCTATATTAGAGGCACATCCCAGATAAAATATATGGGTCGAGTTCGAGAGAAAATGTTAAAACAGTTGCGTAAAACAGAAATGTTAACCGATTATGTTACTGCAGCTCATTATATGTTATACGAGGCATATTATACATTTAAAAAACTGTTACCTAAAGATTCGGAAAATATAATTAATCAGTTCTTAGCTTCGATAGATGTTCATACCTTTATTCGTCAGCTTGAAGAATCCCTTTACGTGAATGATCCTGACCCAAAACATATGGTAGTGTCAGGGAGAGAACTTGCATCGTATGTACTCTGGGATGGAGTTGAGGAATTGAAAAAGTATATTATATCTAATAACGAAGATAACTGGCATTTGTGTAAGGACTTGGACCGATTAAATCTTAATGATGTCTCGTAAGCCAACATTCATGTAAGGACCATTCAAAATATATATATATATATATATTATATATATAATATATATATATATATATTATGTAAACTGG
>JABUQX010107747.1:5000-17500 GCA_015478945.1 Trachelipus rathkii
TTTTTTCCAAAAAATTTACCAAAAATAAGCCCCCCTCCCCTTTTTTTACATGCCAAAAAAAAAAAAGGAAAAAAAAAAATTTAACCATTTTTTTTTGGAATCCCCTGTAAATTTTAGATAAGGAAAATTAAAAAAAAAAAAAAAATTATTGTTTATAATTATAGTAATATGAGGAGAAAGCTATTTAAGACGCTTTTATACGTTACTCGTTAAAATAAAAAGACTTCTAGTATAGTTTTTGTTTTGTTTTTTTAATTAAAGAGTTCCCAAGGGTATAACCGACGATGGCAGGAGTCGGTCTCTGCCTTCCGGGAACTACGGGTAGGTACTATTTTCCCCCCTCCGGGGAGGGTTTCCGGAACCCCCGCTCTTTGGTATTTGGTGTCGCTGGGGTTTCTCCGCCTCCGCTACGGGGTATGGCAAACGTCCCCCTGTGTTCCCGTCGGCTCGAGCCCTAATTGCGTGTAATATTTACAATAATCATATATGTATATATATATATATATATATATATATACACCTATTATATATTATATATATATATATTATATATATATATATATATAATATAATTTGTTTTTACGAAAGGTAAAAAAAAACAAAAAAAAATTTCGACCCTAGAAAATCTATTTATGTATCATAGATGCTACCTGTGAAATTTTTTTTTTGATCCGAGCTCGTTCGTGTGGGCGTTAATACTTTTTCCTACTTTTATTCTTACTTTTCAATTTAATGTAATTTTCACACTGCACAATCTAACTCTATCACTATAATGCGATGACTCCGAATTCATTCTTCACTCATTTCAATTCCTGCTCTCTTTTACTTCTAAGAATTGCCTCTCGTTTAACTTTCGGATTCTTTCTCGCTGATCTGGATATAATTTTCCGGTGGGGTCGTCTCAACTTGTGAAATTCAATTTTTAAAAACTGCAACTCTAAGATCTCCCCTCTCTAAAAACACCTTCTAATTTTCTATAATTTTTCGACGGTTTCTTCGTCTCTTCCTGTTGACATATAACAAATCCTTGGCCTTTAAATATAACAAAAAAAAATGTTTACCAAACGTTACTAGGGCTTTCTGAAAGAAACTGGGAGTCTGTTTAGACTGCAGAGACCTTTTTTTTCCTCTTCTCAGTTACTTAGCTATAACAAGGGTTTTCTCGCCTAGTATGAGGAGTACTGTTCTCATATTGGGGGGGGCTCTGCTTCACAGGGCTTTTGGAAGGGTTGATCAAAAGCAAAAGGCTTATAACTGTTCTGTACTTTCCAGTTCAATTTGACCCTCTAATCTTTGCGGCGCGATGTTGGTATTTATTCTTTTCTATTAGGTACCATGCAGCGGCAGGGTATTCGAGGGAATTACCCTGCGTACACCACTTTACGACTCTCGTAGCCAGAAGTAGCTGTGGTTGCGCACCATTTTGTGTAGATATTGGTAACCCAGCTAGTTCGCTATGGGTGCTTCCTTCTTTTCTTCACCTCTAATCTGTGGTTTTCTTCCATTCTGTGTTTTCTGTGAATTTATCTCTTCATTCAAGTGCGTCTGTGCTCATTGCGTAATTTGAGCTAGCGGATGAATTTGGAGTGCAACAACACCTCCTGAATAGGGCTCTACCGTTGGTGGTGAACAACTGTAAATATAATATATATTTATAATATATATATATATATAATATATATATATATATATATATTATTATATATATATATATATATATATATATATATATATATATATATATATATATATATTATATACTATATATATATATATATATATGACATTAGATTTACGGCCTTACTTCTATCAATTCTTCAATAAAAATGAAGACTTTTGCACACCATACTTGTATATTGTGTGTTTTTAAGGGATATGGGACTGGGGACCCAATTTTTCAATGCATCTACAGCCTTTCCACAACTCCATTCTTTTGAAAGTGGTTAATTTTAATATTGATGTTATTAACATTTTTATTTTTTAATTTTTATTTTTTTTATTTTTTTTTTTTTTACAGATTACCACCATTCACCGGCTATAGGCCCTTTTCCAAGAGGGGAGGGAAATAAAATACCGGAAATGCCCCCAAGCGAAGCTAACGCAATCTTCGGTGTGCGCAGACGTGGGTTTTTAAAGAGAGGAAGATTAATACAGTAGGAAAAACGAAGATGGACGAGTTCAAGACAGATGGCTGGAAAGAAGAGGCACCAAACGAAGAGTCTGGGATTTTCGATGTCTCAAGCAAAATGGCAGTGGCGAGGATGAACCTTGTATTGCGAGGCGAACGGCAATGAAGGGGAATGCGAGTGGTCAACTCTCTGAGCATCTAGTTGTGTATTATAGAAAGAGAATGTGCCGCCCAACGTCATGTGCAGGGATAGAGGGACACAGAAGAGTTTAGAAAGTAAGGGGAACAGTTCTGTGTCTCTTAGCTTTTAGACTCAACTCATCAATAGAAGGGTGGAGCGAGCCCGAGATGTGAGAAAGTACTTCAAAAAGGGCGAATAAGGCTTTATATATACTGGAGTAGCTTGTGCAGAAGAAAAAAATCGCACATGAACAGATCTCGCAGTTCTTTGAGGCCACCTAAGCAACCGTTGTGATATGAGGTTTCAAAATAATTTTTTGTTTATGTTCAGACCAAGAAAGTTTATGTTATTCACACAGGTGAGACGTTAGAACCGTCGAAAAAATAGGAAAGCTAGGAGGTGTTTTTGAGAGGGAGAATTTAAGTAGTTGAATTTTCAAAGGTTGAATTTCACAAGTTGTGGGGCCCAACGGGAATCATCGGTCGGCAAGAATATAATCATAAAACTGAGAAGAAAGCAACTCTAGATGAAAAGAGGGAGCAGATTTGAAATAAGTGGAAGAATGGAGAGTTGAGTCAACGGCATAAGAGTGAACCAGGGTTGGTATTACCGCTGAGGAGAACGTTGATGAAAAAGTAGAATAAAGTTGGAGATAACAGACTTGAGGAACACGCACAATTACAGGAAAGGAGGAAGAAGTGCTCCATCAACGAGTGATGCAATGGAGCGACCAGAGAGAAAGCTAGACATAAGTAGCAAAGAGAAGGAGGAAACCCCAAGGAAGGGAGCTAAGAGAGTAGCGACGCATGCCAAACTCGATCAAAAGCCTTTGATTTGAGTGCACACCCAAGACCCATGTCCTAAGGGCAGAAGACAATAATCAGTAAGATAGGATAGTATGTCATCAGTTGACACTCGGCGTGACAAGCGCATACTTGATGATACTGAAAGAGAGGGAATGAGACCCAGCATTTTCACCAATTCGTTCGTAGTTTCTCAAGAATGTGTTCGAAAGGGGGTTAGTATTTTCTCGTTCAAGTGAGAGCTAAGGACGTATGTTAGGATAAGGCGGTATCCGCTTTTTCAAGATTGGTTGGACAAATGCGCGCTTCCAGCACTGAGGAAATGTACTAGTATTAGGGCATAGAGAGTAGAGTTTGATGAGGACAGGGGCAGCCTTTCGGAAGCACACTTATATCCTCAAAAACGGGGAGGAATGCCATCCGGACTAGCCTTCCTGACACTCTATGATCTCAGAATCCCTTGCACCCGATCATGCGTAATCACGGGAAGAGACATAGGAAACCTGAGAGGAGAAGAAGCAGGAGGATGGATGCAGAATCATAATGGTAGAAATAAGAAAAGAAGGGCTGAAGAGATTGCTTTTCAAGGAGAGTTAGCTACAGAACCGTCAGAGAGAATAAGTGGAGGAAAGGCAGATTTACAGAAGTTTTAGAGATGTTTTTGGCAAGAGGCAAAATAGTAGAAGAGCCAAGTAGGTTGTCGACTTTCTTTGTGATAAGCGCGCTTAGCCTGTGAATATAGCCCGCAACATTCGACAGATGGAAATTAGTAGAGTGATAGGAGAAAACGAGTTTTTCCATGCCGATTAGGAAATGTTCTTTCATGAATGGAGCAAGAACATTCCCCATCGAACCGGATTTTGTGGAAAAAAGATTTAGTTGAAGATGGAATGAACGCTCATACCGACGTTTCTACGGCCCTACCTTTTTCAGCGGTGACCGAAGCATCCCCCGAGTCAAAGCAAGATTCACTCAGCATATGTTTTGCAAAGAAACGACGCAACGCCAATTAGCCGATTAAAGTGCCAGAAAGTACTTTTGGGGCATGTGGAGCTGCTGGAAAAAAGTTTTAAAATTAAGAGCTACAAAATTGTGGTCAGAGTTACCGATAGGCGGGAAAATGTGTATTATATCGAGAAGGAGTAGTGGTGAAACATAAATCAAGCGTGTTCAATGATGGTTAGGACGATTGTATAATGTGTAGGTTCTTTTAATTATCTGTTTCCAGATCGTTGAGATATGAACGGTTTTGGCTCCTCCCCTCTGCAATCAGTAATGAGAGGAGCCCAACCATGGTGTGATGTACGTTGGGAAATCCACCTAATAGATGATTAGCATTGATGGAAGAAGTAACAGTATCATGAGAAGTAGTAAGATATTCAAAAAGGAGGTGAAAATCTGTTCGTTAGGGAGCAGTAGCAGAAAACAAAGATAATGGTAGTAGTTAGGGAGAAGATTTTATAGCCACAGAACATGAAATTAGGAGATTCAGATTCCTCAATTTATTATGGGTAGGTTATGTTTAAAAATAAAACTTTTTCGGGTTTACATCCATGAAGTCCTGCACGTTTTGTCTATCTAGTTATGCCCAGGGTCACTGAAAAGTTTTTTACAGGCATCACTGCTGGGAGGGCAGCTTAGGATTGTGCAAGCAACATTTGGCAAATCTGGATGTTCGTTGCTTTCATAATTCCACCATTTTAAAGCATCTTCCTGTGGACCCAGTCTTTTTTCTTTGTGATATTTTTCTATGAAGTTCAGTGATGTGCTGCTTGCGATATTCTCCTCTTTATCGTCATTACTGGAAGCAAGAATTATACTCAGAGTCTCAGTTAGTGATGTACGCGTACTGGAACAAGATGTTGATGAAGAACCTCCTTTTCGCTTTCTTTCTGGCTCAGCATTATCTAAATGTTTATTTTCAAATTTCATGTCGTCACAAAGCCGAGCTAGAGAATATTTTACTTGAACAGTTATTTGTGCTGACGAGAAAATTTTACCCTTATACCTTGGATTAAGATATGTCGCTACTTTATAAATATCCTCATTTTCAAGTCCGTTAAATCTTCTGTTAAGTTCGGCTTTCAAAGTTTGCGTCATGTAACTAATCACTTGCTTTCCCTTCTCATAATCTTCAAGCAATGACGATGATTGTTCAGATGTTTCAGGTTTATCACATACAGTTTTCTCAAGAGCGGTTTTAAGGCTAACTATAAAAGGTATGACATCCAATTGTACGATGTTGATTCGCTAAGATTTTTTTTTGTAATTTATTTATAAGGTCTTAAGAGATCACCATCTAGGCATTATTTATCACTCTAAATGTTTAAGATAGTTATTTTGCATTTACTAGTTATGTGATCTTTCAATTTCCGTTCTTTTAAACAAATTGAAAGTGATTTCCGTCTTGGTAGGTGAATCATAATACAACGTTTAAATACAACATTGAACGTCCTTTAGAATATTTTCTTTAAAACATCTTCTTTGAGCTTTGTTGAAGGATGGAAATTAGGGAAGGTGGCAATCTAACATTGATAATGGAGTTATTTATTTCCTTTGCGAGTCGTATTCCACTCTTAATTGTTAACTTGTTTTTTTTAATGTACTGCAACAAATCTATTTTGTCTTTTACAATTTCAGTAATTAATTTAGGGTTGCTTAGAATCGTGTTTACACAATAAACGGTGGCTCTTTCAATGTTCTTTTTTTTTCACAATATTTCGTCAAATTTTCTTGAAATGTATTCTCATGTGTGCCGATCTTCTAAAGGTACAGCACCTAATACAAGATTTATTCTCTCAAACTTCTTGTTGATAGTATGTACAGTCAGGCTGTAACGAACTCAGTTTTGAAGTATCTGACTAATTATTACAATAATGCAAAATTTATTGTTATTGCTTTATTTTATGCATATTTATTTTTGTTTTTGTTTTTCATTGAAACGATTCATAAATTTCTTTGTATTGCGGGAATACTCCTCAATAATCTCTGAGTCCAATATCTTCACTGTCTGAATTTGTAGAAATTCATCATTATGCATTTAGCTATACGTTTATCCACCTCTAAGATTAGTTATCAGTTTTATCCAATGTTTTGTAGCATGAACCTTCTCGAATATTTTATTTTAATTTTTGGTTTTCATTTTTTTTTTTTTTTGTTTTCTCTTTTTTTTCGTGTGCTTCTCATTAGTTAAACTTTAAGATGTTCTTTGTGCTCCGATTTTAAATGGTTTATTCTGCGAAGAGTTTTTTTCTCGCCTTTTCTTGAAACGTATTATTGTATGGGGTTGGCCTTTGAGTATCAGCATTATGGGAGTAGAAGACAGGGCTTTATAAGCTTAGGCTGAAACGTTATTTTTTTGGGAACTTGGATGGCCTAGTGGATAGAGCGCCCGGTTACTGTTAACTCAGCGACTGCGGAGTCAGTGGCTCGAATCCAGTGATGGAGAGTAAAATCTACTGTGATTAGACCTTCGTGAAACATTTCCACACATACTCTTCTTGAGACGCCATAATAGCTGTAACAAGGAATTAAAATAATTTTTAGCAGCTTCAAAAACATAAAACTATAATGCCGTTTTGGTTATGACACATGTAAGAGAGTGTCATAGTGCTCAATTTACGATTCAAAGAGGTAAAAAAAAGAGTTGTCATTGAGAATCATTATAAACTCGAAATTTTGATCCTAGATTAAATAATTTCTCAAGATATACTTAATATTGTCTGCGTAGTAGCAGATTATGAACCAGTCTTTAATGTTATAGTTTCTATTTTTCCTATGTTACGAATATGTTGTAAAAAAACTATTTCAAAATCATAAAATACTACTGCTTAGTAATAAAATGAACATTAATAGAAGTGTTTGGAAGTTAAGTATATCGGTTGAGAGGTATCCCGTCAGCGGATAGACAAGTCCTTTCTCATATAATTTTTTTAATTTCATTATATATATATATATATATTATATATATATATATATATATAGTATATATATATATATAATATATATATATATATATACTATATATATATATATATATAATATATATATATATATTATATATATATATATATATATATATATATTATATATATTATATGAAATAATGAAATAAAAAATAAATATTCTTTTCTTAATTTTAATCTCGAAAACTATCAAACTAGAATAACAAATTAATAGCTTTAAATATTTTATACATTTTCCGCACATCGTATTAATATTGCAGAGGCGGCAGTCACAGCTAACCTCTACTATCCCCACCCCACTCTCATCCATCTTATTTATATATATATATATATATATATATATATATATATATATATATATATATATTATACTATATATATATATATATATTATATATATATATATATATATAATATATATATATATATAATATATATATATATTTATATATATATATATATTATATATATATATATATATATATATATATTATATATATTATATATATATATATATATATATATATATATTTAATATATATTAAGTATATATAATATTTACTATATATATATTATATATATAATATATATTTATATATATATATATATATATATATATATATATATATATATATATATTATATATTATATATTATATATATATTTATATATATATTTATATATATTAGGGTGGATGAAAATTAATCAATTCAGTTGCAGTTTTGAAATCCAAAAGTTACTTACGATCTAAATGATTTAATAAAAAAAAAAAAAAAAAACCCAAAAAAAAAATATTCCCAAACTTTTTATTGAATGGACATTGTCTTCCACTCCCAACTTTCAGTTGAATAATCTGAATTCGGCATAAGTGTTCTATGCATTGTAATGTATACGAGATTGAAATCTCAACTATACAGAGTTAACATTATATTAGTAATAGATGTCTTAAAATAATGTATAAAGGCACACATAATTACCTGAATGTCATTGAATGTTTATCTTGCTGCCAATCTTTGGCAACTGCAGTCTGGATTTCTTGCTTTGTAACTTCATACCATGATGTCACCTTTTCGGATAATCTTCAATTTTCTCTCTACTGCTTGTCAATGACATGGAATTTACTGCAGTAGTACTGGTTGGTTGTAATTAAGTTGATAATTTGAGAGGTCTGATAACATTGTAGGAGATGTTACATTGCACTGATTCCAGTCAATCATGTCAATGTACGAGGTCGCAGCCAGGTTTAGTGAAATATTGTTCTTGTCAAAGATGCGAATTGCACTTGTAGTCTGTTTCTCTCGTGCTTTAATGATGTGTTCTATAGCAGTCTTGCGAATGCCTTTGCCGTTTTCACTAACTGCAGTTAAAAGAATGTTTTGTGCATGTGCAAAATAGCAGCTATTTTGGAGAGCAGGACAGATAATTAATTGTTTGATCTACTGCATCAAGTTTCTGATACAACTGTATTAAAAAGAAGAAATTCTCTGCACCATTTTGGCAAGACGAATGTGACTTTATCTGAAACCATGCTGGACCATAGAAGCTCACAATAAAATTTGTTACTCTTCCTAGAGGCTCAGATGCCACCTATTTAGACATATACAGGTGTAAGATCCTGTTTGTTTTTGTCAACCACCTTGCATGGTTTAAATTTCCATGTGTACTTTTCTCGAGGAATTTAATGTCTGAACCAGCTTGTCGATCACACTGAACCGCTAGACATGCTCTTAGAAAGCACAGTTGTTCTGTGCTAAGGTCTTTCTTAACAACGTCATTAGCATCTTTCACCATTCCAGAAATTGACATAAAATTTTCTATTGGCAAATCCTTTGGATCATACTGTAAAGATGAGCTAATTATGCCTGTGGAAGTAGATGGTCCAGTACTTGCTGCATATTCAATGGTTGTTAAAACCTCCTACATGGCAGCTTGTTTCGATGCAGTACGCATATTAACCACTGTAAGGATCTGCCTAAACTCTCTTCCAATTTCCTTATAATTCCATTGGTTTTTCCAGTGTTGCTATTTGTTCCATCGCAAACAACACCTTGAACAATTTCCACAGAGTTTGTTTCAATAACTGACATTATCTCCTTTGCTGCATCAACAGATTTACTACTTTCACGTACAATAAGGATCAATATGTTTGCTTTCTAGAAATGAAACAATTGCAAAGTGTTTTTCTTTTATACTTCTTCTTCAGTCAGAACTCTCAACTGATGTCACACCTTGCTTCCCATCAAAACCTATACAATAAATTCCCCTGTTCTCAGTTACATGCTCCTGAACCAGTTTATCTCTCCACATATTTCTCTGATAACGTAACTTTGAAGGAGCAAGAATTGTGGTTGAAGACATGTTCAGGTCTTTTGCCTATGCAGCTTTCATAACTGCTTTTTGGGTTATGATTAATTATTTTGGGACTTTTAAAATTCCAAAAGAACCCTCCACTGAACCTTTCCATATGACTAGAGCTTTGCCAAAGGGTTTTTATGGTTGTGCTTGTAAATGTCTTGAGTTTTGCAAAAGGTAGTTAACTAATTGATTTATTTACTTTTTTTCAAAATCCTTTAGGCCAACAGTAATAATGTAATATATAATTATATATAGTAATATAGTATATATATATTAAAATTATATATATATATATTATAATATATAATAATAATATATATATATATATATATATATACTTATATAATATAATAATATATAATACATATAATAATAATAATATTGGTTCTGTGTGTGCGGAATCTGAAGAGAGTTTTGAGAGGATTGGGTAGAGAGATTTGGCGGGTGTGTAAAAGGAGGGTTTGAAGTAAACGTAGTAAGAGTAAGGTTAGGTTAGTAGAGTGAGGACAGTCTCAGTGTGAAGTTATGTTAGATGGTGAGCAGCTGGAGCAAGTGTCTGATTTTAAATATTTAGTATGTGTTGGATGAGAAGGAACGGATGATGCAAGAGTGTAGTAGGAAAGTTGTGAATGGCAGGAAAGGTGGCTGGTGCCAATATAAGTCGTTGCGGTGAATGTACAAGGACTAAGTCTTGAGTTGCGCTAGGGTCTTACATGAGGGTATTTGTTACCTGTGTTAATGTATGGTAGTGAGACGATGGTCTGGAATAAAGAAGTAAAGATCGTAAAGTATCAATGTGTCAAATGGACAAATCTTAGGGGCATGCTAGGTGTGAGAAGAAATTATTTAAAAATAAAGGGAATGACGTATTAGCAGAGACATGTGTTTCTGGTATGGAGAAAGGGGAAAATGAGAGAATAAATGAAAGTATGTGTGTGAGATGGTTTGGTACATGTGGAAAGGAATGGAATGATGTCGGTTGTTAAGCGAATGTATTTTAGTTGCGAGTGTAGTTGGGAACCGACCGACTGGGAGACGACAGAGAAGTGGTGAGTCAGTAAACGAATGTTCGAAGGAGAGAAATGTGGAGTTGGTAGAGGCGAGAAGAAAGGTGTATAAGAGGAGTGAATGGCGGGGGTCGTGAGGGGGTATTGTTGTGGCGCACCACCTGGGCCAAGGGATGAACCTTCACTGACGATCTACCATTAGTTAGAGGTCCATGCGCTGTCCATGAAGCTTTAGGGTTGATTTTTCTGACTGCGCATGAGTTCTTGCTAAATGGTTACTGGGGGGCGGTAAGCTGGTCTTTCTTTCGACGACTTAATGTCATGCTCTTCTACTGCTTTTCTTTTCCGAATGCGTCGTCACGCAACCTTTATTCCATTCTTGGGAAAATAGAAGAAAGATAAAGAAGAAGAAGGGAATATATAATAGATAATATATATATATATATTATTATATTTATATATATATATAATATATTTATATTATATATATATATAATATATATATATATATATATAAATATATATATAATAGTATTATATTATATATATTATATATATATTATATATAATATATATAATATATATATATTATATAATAATAATTAATTAATAATAATATAATATTAATAATAATAATAAAATAATAATAATGATAATAATAATAATAATTTAATTAATAATAATATAATAAGTATATAATAATATAATAATAATAAATAATAATAATAATATAATAATATAATAATAATAATAATAAAATAATATAAAATACATAGTAATATAATGATAATACATACATCAATTAATAATAATAATAATATATAATATAATAATACATAAATAAATAATAATAATTATAATATATAATAATAGAATAATAATAATAATAATATATATTAATAATAATATAATAATAATCAATTAATAATAATAATAAAATGGATAATCTAGGGATGTTAAGTGTGAAAAGAATCTGATATAATAATTATGAACTCGTTAGAGATCTTGTGGTGTGACAACATGGAGCGAATGAGAGAATAAAGGAGAATGTTTTAATTGTTTGGTAATATGTAAATGTATGAATGATAGTCCGGTTGGTTAAGCGGTTGCATAGTGGTGAGTGTGTTGGGAACCGGCTGGGAGACTAAAAAAAAGTGGATTAAGGCAGTAACATTATTATTTAAAGAAAGGGATTTTTGGAATTTAGTCAAAGGGAAGAATGGGAAATTATAGGAGTCAATTACCATAGATTTTGTGGGGTTAACAGGTTGCTGGCCAGCCGGGGGAATGACCCTGAGAATGTGAGGGCATACCGCAGTGTGTACTTATGTGTGTAGCTTTAGGAAGGATTTTGTCCGTGATGGCTGAAATTAAGGATATGATGGGTGATTATGTTTATGGAGAGGCTTACTTCTGTCACTCAGATTATGGTGTTTACTTAGCTTTCTTTTTTCGTGGGTAGATGATTTGCCCAGGTCCCAAACCACATTTCTGGGGAACCAGGTTCAGATGATGATGATTAAGGGTGAACTATATAATATATATATCATATATATATTATATATTATATATACATATATATCTATATATATATATATTATATAATATAATATTTATATATATATATATTATAACTATATATATATATATATATATATATATATACTTATATATAATATATATATATAATATATATTATATATATATTAAGAAGAAAGGGATTGGTGTTTCGCCAAGTGATGAATTGGATGTAAGAAGCGTGCGTGAGGAAACACTTCGAAAAATTACATAACATTGGCATAATTGAAAAGAGGTGATATTGAAAAGTGTGTGGGTTGCATGGTACAAAAAGAAATGGTATTTTGGAAATGAGTACATTAGTAGGGATGAGGAATGGGTAGGATGAGAAAGTGAAGATTGGTAAATCTGCCTAACATTAAATGGAATTACGTGAAAGATCAGAAGGTGACTCGAGATAGTGGTTGAATGGATTTGAAGTTGGTGTAACAAGCCTTAAGGAGGTATAGTTCCCATATATAGGTTAAGGGGTTAAGGGCAACT
>JABUQX010107747.1:22500-25572 GCA_015478945.1 Trachelipus rathkii
GAATTGGAAGACGGAATGGAGAGATGAATGGCGCCTGTGGGGCGCCGTTTTTTAACTTTAAATGGAGTGGAGAGCGTATGTTTTGTTGAGAAACCTTGGCCAAACGTTTAGTGAGATAATTAGAAAGCCATTTTTTGTCGTTTTTTTCTAGGGGAATGAAGGATTTTTTGAATAAGATTGAATGTGGGGACAGTGTCAAAGCTTGCTGATGTCGATTGCTGTGAGAATTGATCTATGGGATGGGGATTGGTTGAAGCCATTGATGATGTGTTGGGGAGGAGGTGATGCTTTGTATAGATGTGCTTTTTCCTTTTTTATTTTGTTATTGTTATACGTTTAATTATTATGTTTTTATTTTTTCTTGGTGGTGTTATATTTTTTTAATGTATACTCATTCATCATTGATCTGTAATGATTAGTGTTGTGATTTATTAATCTTATCTTATTCTTATTTATTCTTATTGATATTGTAATTATCTTATTGTTGATCTATATTGAGTGATTGTTGTATATACTTGTTGTCTTTTCTTTATTTTTTATTGATTCTTATTATTTCTGTGTTTTTGTTGCTGTTGTAGTTGGAGTGGCTCGCTTTTAAGCCATGTTGGAAATTTGGGAGGGTGATGAGGGGGAAGATTTTGTTTAATATTAGTTTCTTTAGTAGTTTACTGAGGAGGAGAGGAGGCGAAATTGGGCGGTAGAGGAGGGGACATGTTGGGGTGTGATTTTCTTTTTCTTTTTTTCTTTTTTATTTTTTTTTTTTTTTTTTCTTTTTTAAGGTTTGAGTTTTTGCGGAGTATGAATGCTTGTATTCCCAGATTAGAGGATATATAGTTAAAATTACCAGGATTTGTTGAAGATTTTTGTGATAAGGAGAAGTGCCTTTTCACCGATTTTTTAAATGTAGGTTAGAGATTGAATCTGGTCCTGTTGCTGGTTTTGAGTTTTGATGGTTTCTGATATCCTTTCTGTTGTAAAAGGGAGAGTGGGATTTGTTGGTTGAGGGACGTAGGGGGGCCGCCGGCCTCGTATGATAGTGGGGTGGAGAGCGGTGGGGTGGGATGTTTCTCTGAGTGATTTTTTATTTTCTGGTTTATTGGGGTGGGTGGTTTGCGAGACAATGTTAGCATAATTGTGCTAGGCTCGTCTTGTTGTTGTTTTGGAGAAGGGGGGAGTTTATTCAGGTAAGGAGGGGATTCGATGGAAGGAGGGGAGTTGTTTCGAAGTTATATAGTATTTAATAATTTGCCAGGTTTTCTTATTTCAATTGCGTGAGATGTGGATTGAAGTATTCTAAAACTTATTGGTGGTGGTGTGTCTAGAGGTTGGTGATTTGGGTTATTGAGGTTTGTTATTTGTTGGTTGATGATTGTGGGTATATGGTCTATAGTTTTAGAAGGAGTTTCTTTGTTTTCATTGACGTTGGCTGGATTTCAGGAAGAGTTTGGGGTTATAGGATTTTTTGTGGCCTTTGGGTATGTATAGGTTAGTTGACTTTGGTGATTAAGTTTTTAATTGAATAATGGAGGTGTGTAGGATGTTGTGTCATGGATTGGTGTGGGGTTAATATGGGTTCGCTATGGTCCGTGAATGCTGCAGTTAGCTTATTTTGGTAGTTGTGAATGTTTAGTGATCTTTTGGGGGGGTTTGATGGATGGAAGGTTTAAGAAATGAGAAATGGCGAGGTTGTCCTGGATGTAGTCAGTAGTAGGCGTTCCCAGGTTAGTCGGTGATGTAAGGAGGGTGTACAGAATGTGACATCACTGAGGTGGGGCTTGGTCTTGCTTGGGAGGGATTTTATTTTTTCTGGGGTTGGGAGGTTTTTGAAATTGGGATATTAGGGATTCTAATTCGTTATATAGTATGATAGGTTGCCGCGGGGGTCAGGAGGGATGAATCTTTATACCAGGCGGAGTGGTGGGCGTCTAAATCGCCTCGAGAATAAGATATGGAATGTGGATAAGATGATAGGGGGGTGTGATGCTGTTTGGGGGGATTTCGGTGGTGGGGTTTTTTTGTTGTTTGTTGTGACTGTGTTTTTTTTTTTATTTGTTGTTTTTGTGGTTTTTTTTGGACGAATATAGAGATTGAAGATGTTATAAGTGGTCCTGTTCAGGAGGATGGAACAGGATTGGAATTTTATTAGTGCGTTTGGTAATAGAGTGGGTGTTAGGGGTTGTGTTGTGGTAAGGGATGTCGTTATGAATCAGTGTTAAGAGGAGTGTTGAGGAGGTTGAAGGGGGGGAAGAGTGGAGTGTAACCTAGAACGGCGGAGGCGTGTTTTTGGAGAGGGAGGCTTCTTGTAGGATAGTTATATGAATGTTGGTTATGTTTTTTAAGGAAATGATTGAGTTCTATGGATTTATTAGTTAGGCGTTGATGTTGAATTGTAGTGGTGAGTTGAGTTATTACTTTTGGGTGGGGTGTTTGTTGCATAGCGAGAGGTGTTTTTACAGTGCGCAGTGTAGCTGGTATTTCTGGGGAGGTTCGAAAATGGGAGGCAGGTCAAGTGTACACATGCGGCATACTTTCACATTTTGATGCTATGTTAATCCAACATGTTGTGGCAGACAGGGCAATTATATCTAGGGGGGTCCCGATTTCTCTGACATCTCCGACCGAAGGAGGAATAGTCGCCCTACTAAGAGAGAAGAGATGGACAGAAGAGGTAGAACTGAGACATAGATGAATAAGTGGAGTGAAGGCAGTAGTAAAATAAAACAAAATACAACCTGTGGGCCTGGCGTCAGCTTGGCTCCTATAGGCAATGACCCCCCTGGTGGGGGGGGGAAAGCGAGTGATCTTGCTGCCCTCCCCCTGGACGAAGTTCATCCTCTTGAGCGATTCCTTAACTCCGGGACGAGACATTTGGTTACACACAGAAGGTGTCACTCATCGTACCTTTATTTAATATATATATATATATATATATATATATATATATATATATATTATATATTATAATTTTTATTATATATATATTATACTATATGATATATTTATATATATATATATATATATAATATAATATATATATATATATAATATATAATATATATATTATATATATAT
>JABUQX010107748.1:5000-7500 GCA_015478945.1 Trachelipus rathkii
ATAACAATTAACTAATAATAATAATAATAATAATAATAATAATAATAATAATAATAATAATAATAATAATAATAATAATAATAATAATAATAATAATAATAATAATAATAATACATAAAATACATAAGCGGTTATGTCGGTCGGTCAATCGACACAGTGTTCGATTGGGAGGATTTAGGCCGAATTCTCGCCCGCTCGGAATTGGGTCCGTCAAAAGGGCGTAAGAGACATATTTCAGCTACGCTCTCGGGGAGAGGTACCCCCTATATATACTCCTAGAGACTTGAAAACTCGCCAGTAAGCAGTTTAATACCCACAATAACCATATACAAAGTTTCAAAGCGATAGCTCTAATAATTTTTCAACAATAATAATAATAAGATTAATATAATAATAAGACAATAAGAATAATAATATAATAATAGTTGAGAATCTAATTCTAACTAATAATGATAGTAATAAGAAAAAGATGAAAATAGTAACAAACCCCGGCCAAAAAAAATTTTTCTTTTTTTTTTTGCTGCCAAGGATATTTTATCGAATTTATAGTATATCGGGTGTCTGAATTTCAGAAATGACATATAGTTTTCCAAGATTGGCTTCCTAGTTCATTTGAGATACAGGGTGTCCAGATTTACTCTCTATAACAAAAGATCTTTTTTTAATGCATATTCTACGAGTAATTCGTTTAATTTCTTTTTAAGGGGACCTTTATAGATACTTTATTTTTTCCTATTTTCTCAGAACACTAATGGTACCTTCACGAAGAGCTGTTTGACGTAACCCAAACTGGTATTCTGCTAACTCTGTGTGTGAATATTGCCAGGCAGAACCACAGAAGAAATATTACTAACTTTGTGAAGGAAGCATATCTGGCATACTTTGGAATGAAACTCGGAGACCAAGATAAGTCATGGGCTCCCCATATGGTCTGTCTGTAAAACGTGTGTAGAAAATCTACGTCAGTGGAAAAATGACACGAAGAAAAGGCTTAAAATTTGGTGTGCCTATGGTGTGGCGGGAGCCAAAGATTCACCACAGTGACTGTTATTTTGTTTTGGTAATCGTGAAAGGTTATCAATGTTACAAGAAACGTAAAAAACTTGAGTCTATCCGGAATTTGACATCTGCGAAGGCAGACATCCTGTACCAACACTCCGAACCGATGTCCCCATCTCAGTGTTACATTAACCTCCCAGACTAGCATTGTCTGATGAAGCAAAGATATTCCAGGATGTTTGGTGTGGCACACGTGAGATAGTCGGCTTTGAATATGAAGAAGTACTTCAACACAGCCAACAGTTCTCCCAGGAAGAAATCAATGAATGATTTAATACGAGAGTTAAGTCTCTCCAAGCAAGATTCTGAGCTTTTGGCACCAGACTAAGTGAAAAGAACTGTTTCAAGGCCGAATGTAAAATAACTTTTTTTCGGACAAGAGAGGGAGTACTTCTTCCATATTTCATTGAAGAAGAAGACCTAGTATACTGGGTAGGAACATCCCTGGACTCCAACTCCAAAATGGGGTTACCTAAATACGGACCAGAAGATTGGCGATTGTTATGGATAGTTCAATGAGAAGCTTGAAGTGTGTTTTATTGTAAAATCAATGGCAATAGTTATGCATCGAGTTCCCCAATAGGTCACCTCAGCAAGAAGGGAAAATAGGCAATATGAAATTAAGAATGATCCTTGCAGGAAGCTAGACTATAATGAAACACCAGTGGCTATATGTGTTGATCTTGAAGAATGGTCAACATCTTACTTGGGCAGCAAACCGCGAATATACTAAGTACCCTTGTTTCATATGCTTTTGGGATAGTAGGGCTAAAGAAGATCACTGGGAAAAAAGTTGTATGGCCTGCTAGGGAAAATATGACTGTAGGTGCATCAAATATCATTAACGAACCACTGGTTGACAGGGGAAAAAATATTTTCCCACCACTCCACATCAAACTAGGACTGATGAAGCAATTTGTTAGGGCCCTAGACAAAGATGGTGAATGTTTCAAATATATTTGCAGATTTTTTCCAGGGTTGAGTATGGAGAAACTCAAAGCTGGAATCTTTAGCGGCCCCCAAATTCGCCAAATCATCAAGGATGACAATTTCATAATTCCATGACTGATATTGAAGCATCTGCCTGGAAAAGTTTTGTCTTGGTTGTTCAGAACTTTTTGGGCAACCATAAATCTGCCAACTATGTAGAACTCTTACAGAAAATGCTTTCAGACTTCAAAAATTTGAATGCTAATATGAGCATAAAAGTTCACTTTCTACATAGTCACTTAGATCGGTTTCCGGATAATCTAGGATGTTATAGTGAGGAACAATTGGAGAGGTTCCATCAAGATATCAAGGTAATGGAAGAAAGATACCAAGGAAGATGGGATACACACATGATGGCACACTATTGGGAGCCTTCAACGTGATTGTCACATTCTGCACAACAGAGAGAATCATATATCAGGAAAAGCGATTTGTAATGCATTAATTGTGA
>JABUQX010107748.1:10000-46842 GCA_015478945.1 Trachelipus rathkii
CCCAAGGGGGGGGATACTAGCCCCCCAATCATAGGAAATTTCCATAGAACGATGAAACTCAGTATATACCCTTCATATAAGGTACTCACATCATATTTGGTTAAATAGCCGTACACACCCCAAAGGGGTCTCCGGCCCCCAAACCTGAAATATTGACATTGAACGACGAAACTTGGTATACAACTTTCTTATGATGTATCCTCGATACAGAAAGAAAAAAAATTAAAAAAAAAAAAAATTAAAAAAAATTAAAAAATTAAAAAAAAATAAAAAAACAAAAAAAATAAAAAAAAATAAAAAATTTAAATTTAAAAAAAAATTAAAAAAAATTAAAAAAAAAATTAAAAAATTAAAAAAAAAATTTTAAAAAAATTTAAAATTTTTTAAAAATTAAACATTTTTTTTATTCTTTTTAAGTTTATAACTTAAAAAAATACGTTTTTATATAAATCAAACCAGCCCCCCGAGCCTCCAGAGCCTCCAGAGCGCTTTTGTTAAAAGAGAAACGATTTTCGCGCGTATTAAAACAAACCTCCATTCCTTAGGGATTTTTAACGCCAAAAAATTAAAATCTCATGGAAATTTCATTAATTTACGCCAACGTATAGTTTCCCTTAAAAAAGAACACTTTTTCTACGATTAAATAAAAAATTCGTGTAAAATTCCTATTTTTTGTACGAAATTCGCGGTTTTGTTAAAAAAAGAAGCGACTTTCGCTCACATTAAAATAAACCAACACTCCCAAACAACCCACCCCCACCCCACCCCACCCCACGCCCTGGAAATTATTTGCAAAAAAACGAAAACCTCGCGTGAGATTTTCAGTTGAGTCTTTGGGGTATTTTTATACGCCGAAAATTGAAAACCTCGCGTAGAAATTGCAATAATTATTCTTAAAAAAAACAAACTTTTTTTACGATAAAATATAAAATTCACGTAAAAATTCTATTTTTTTTTTTAACGAAACTTGCGTTTAGGTTAAAAAAAAGGAAACGATTCCTGTGGATATTAAAACAAGCTCCTCCGCGTGGAAATTATTTGCGATAAAACGAATACCTCGCGGGAGATTTTCCCTCAAGTGATTGGGGGATTTTTGTACGCCAAAATAGCAAAATCCCCCGTTGAAACCTCAATAGTGGGTAAAAACGTATTGTTTTCCTTCTAAAAAAAAATCCCTTTTTTTATAGATATTATAAAAACCTCGCGTAATATATATATATTTCGTACGTTGCCGTTTTTTTGTAAAAGAGAGACAGACGACTCTCGTGGATATTAAGAAAAACCCCGCTTGGAAATTGAGGGCGATAAAACATAAAACTGGCGTGTGACTTTTTCCTTCGAGTTCATGGGGAATTTAAAACGCCCAAAAAACATTTTAACATTTATAAAAGGAATCATTCATTTTTTCTGAAACCTTTTTATTAGACGTTTCACTACTATCCCAATAAAAGAAAAGTATGAAAAACGGGCGATGTTGTTTCTTCCTCGCCGCGCAACGCGGGTTATTTCATATACTGACCATAAAAACTTTCAGAAATGTATTGGTGTATGCTTAGGTTATTTAAGATTAGGAATGAACTTTTTTTTGTCCGAATTGGTTGATATAGCTCGACGGTGCGCTGATATAATAAACAAAAACAATCTTTGCGGTCGTCGACGATATATTTTTGCCCATGGAAGCACTTTTTTTGAGATAAGATGAAAATTAGAAGCACTTTTTGGTGACCGATAAAAGTGATGCACTTTTCTGTGACCCGGTGACAGTTGAAGCACTTTTTTTTGTGACCGTGAAGTTGGAAGCACCTTTTTGTGATGTGACACGAAATGCACTTATGTATTACACCACTTCCAAAACGATACGGATCGTGAGATTGAGTGCAACGTTAACGTTTACTAAAAAGAAAAACGAGTCTCACGGAAATTGAAACAAAACCCAAAGAAAAAAATTTAGATAAAAAACTAATACGCTCCGCGTAAATTTTGGATATTTTCTGTTCCTCTTAATATAAAAACTTAGATTGAAAAATCTTATTAGTTATTCAAATTAAATAAGTTTTGTTTAAAACAAACATTTTTTTAAAATGATAACATCCAAAAAAATTCATGACGCGATTATGTATAAAATGAAACTAAATTAAACTAAAAAAATTGCTTCGAGTGTAAATATTTTTTATATTCAAATAAAATTTATCATTCATTAGCCTTTACCAAACCTATTTATATATCATGAAGCAATACAAGTAATTCACGCACAAAATAGGGTTGGGATTAAAAAAAACCGTTCGTTTTTCTTAAAAAAAAAAAAACAACCAATTTTTTTTAAAAAAAGACCAATGGGCCAAATTTTTGTTTTTTTTTTTGCTTTTTTTTTAAATTACTTATTTTTCATATATATCAAGTCTCTTTAGGGTATTTAGCATTAAAATAGAGTAAATACAATATGTTAAAAGTGGTATACAATATATAAAGTAAAGTAGAGAGTTTAGTAACTAATAAAGTTTATTAGTGCTCTAGGGATATAATTATTACATTTCACATGATCTTGATGTATTATTATTATTATTATTATTATTATATAAATCATATTATACGATATATAAATATATATAAAATTTTATATATTATAAAACTATATATTATATATATATATATATATATATATATATATATATTATTATATATATATAAGTATTATTATATATATATATTCTTCATCTTCCTCTTTTCCCAAGACTGGTTTTAAGGTGCGTAACAAGCATCAGAAAAGAAAAGCAGTAGAAGAATATGGACAAAAGGTCGAAAAGAAGCCCACCTACCCCCCCTCTGTTCCATTTAATTAGTAAGGACTCGTTCGCGTCAGAAATCCACCCTATAGCTTCACGGGACTGGACGCGACCCCTTACTATCGTAAATCGTTAGTGTAAAGGGTTCATCCTTGACCCAGGTGGCAAAATACCCCTCACAAAACCCCGCCAATCTCTCTTATTATGCAACTTTATTCCGCCTCTGCCAAACTCACCATTTCTCTCCTTCAGACATTCATTTACTGATTCAATCCATTTCGATCTCCCAGCCGGTCGGTTTCAACACACTCGCCACTATACACTCGCTTAACCAACTATCATTCATACCTTTCCACATGACAAACCATCTCAACATACTTTTCATTTATTCTCTCGTTTACCCCTTTCTCACACCACACAACTCTCTAATATGTTTCATTCCTTCATTTTATCAATTCTTCTCACACCTAGCATGCCCCTTAAGATTGCCATCTGAACACATTGAACTTTAGATCTATACTTCTTATTCCAGACCATAGTCTCACTACTTACTATACAATAACACAGGTAACAACATACCCTCAGCATGACCCTAGCGCACTCAAGGATTAGTCCCTTTAATTCACCAAAAATTTAATTGCACCAGCAACCTTCCTGCCATCACAACTTTCCTACAAACTCTGCATCATCCTTCCTTTTCATCTAACATCTATCTAAATATTTAAACCGTCAGACACTTGCTCCAGCGCTCACCATCTACATAACTTCACACTGAGGGTTATCCTCACTCACTACCATAACCTTACTCTTATCTACGTTTACTTTCAAACCCCTCCTTTTACATACCCTGCCAAATCTCTCTACCAAATTCCTCTCAAACTCTACAGATTCGCCCACAAACCAAATCATCCGCATATAATAGGTAGCGGCACCCTCCACTCATCTCCATCAATCTAACACCCTTTTCCTGTCACGCCCACCTTCAATTCTTTTCATACCCCATCCATATACCAATTGAATACCAAGGAGACATAACACAAACCCTGCCTCACTCCGCTATTAATATTAAACCAAATCACTTTTGACACCATTTATTCTTACACACGCTCAACAATCGTCATACATACTTTGATTCCATTCAGGAGCTTATCACCAACACTATATATCACTAACACCTGCCATAAACCTTCCCTATTTAAACCCTATCATACCCCTGTTTGCAAATCATAAAACCTAAATACAATTTATTCTTCCTCTCTCTCATTTTCCCTATAATTTGCTCAATGTAAAGATTTGATCCACACATCCCTCTACTACTCCTATACGCACCTTGTTCTTCACCAATCGTCCTTCAGTCACTTGGCGCACTCTTTCGACCAAAACACCACCTGAGAGGGAATTGCTTTAGGCAAGGGTCAGGGGTGGGTTTACTTTCCATTTATTTTAATTTTCTTTTCTTTATGAATTTTTTTATTTATTTATTAATTTATTTTTATTTTTTTGCCCCCCCTTTTGAAAAGTGCATTGCCGTGAGTGGTGGTATTCATGTAAAAAATATATAAATATATATATATTATTATATATGATATATATATATTATATATAATATATAATATATATATATATATATATAATATATATATATTATATATATATTATATATATATTATATATATATAATTATAGTATATATATATATATACATCTTCCCTACAACACCAATAAACTAATTCCCATCATTTCTACAGTTCCCTTTATCTCCCTTACCCTTATTATAGAAGGTACTATTACTGCTCTCCTTCAATCCCTCGAAACTTATCCCCATAAACGCTTTATTACACCAACTTCAAGATCCAATCAATCACCATCTCCTCCGTTCTTGATCATTTCACCCAGTAATTTCAGCCAACCTGGGCAGGATTACCATCTTTCCAACTTCTCAACTCTACCATTGCTCCTCTTGCTAATAACCTCACCCCAAATTACCTATTCCTTCTTGTACCATCAAAAACCCACACACAGTCATTATCACCTCATTATTACTGCCAATATTAAACAGATTTTCAAAGTGTTCTTTCCACATTCCACTTCACATCCAATTCATCAGTTACAAAAACACCATCCATATTCATTATTCTAAGCAGGTTCCCCCTTATTCTAATTCTTAACCTTCGGGCGCTTCCTTCCAGAAGAGCTTCTTATTCCCTTGGTATGTCCCTATTCATCCTCCTTCAAACTGTTCATTACCCTTCTTTCTCTTACGTATGCATCTTTTTAGCATTCCTTTTTTCCTCCTTATAAATTTCAGGCCATGTTTCTTTTGAAACTTCATCATTTCCTTTTAGCTACATTCAATACGCTTCTGTTTTACTGTTTAAACGCGGCATCAACCTTTCATTCCACCATTCACTGTTATCATCTTACTTCCTACTTAGCACACCTACATACTTCTTTTGCACTGCTAAAACAATTGCTTCCTTTCATTTGCTTCCAGATTTATTCAGTTTCAAACTTGTTCAACATTCAACTGTATACTTGCGAGCGTTCTTAACATAAACTTATCCTTATTACAATGTTCACTAAAAAACTTCACTTAATTTTACCCACTTACTGCCGTATCACCTTCCTCTCCATCCAAGTCCCCACTACCTTAATTACTTAGAACAACATAATGATCCGATAATTCCATTCCTAAACCCCTCACTGATTTAACATGCAACTACTACTTCAACATCTTCTTCACCAACACAAAAATCAATCAACTTTTCACTTCGATACCATCTCTACCTACACCAACTTCAGTATACTTATGAGTTACTCTTGGTTTAAAAGAAAGTATTACTACACACCATACCTCTCCCCTCACAGAAATCTATCACCTTCCTACCATTCTCATTTCTCCTGACACACCCCAAAACCACCTGATATACCATCTCTTTTTGATCATATTATATATATATATATATATATATATATATCTATATATGACAAAGATAAAAATATAATTAAATTTTTTTTTTAAATTACAAAAGACTATTGTATATATATATATATAATATATAATATATATATATATATATATATAATATATAAAATATATATATATAATTATATTATATATAATTGTATATATAAATCCGTGATTTAATAGTCAATATTTAAGCCTAGAAGGGGTATTGGTTACTACTGTATAATTTAAAACATCTTTAATATACATAAAAAGAGGTAATTTTAAAAAAAAACAAAAAAAAAACATTTCGTTTTAAAAAAAAACGTGTTTTTTTTTCAAAAAAAAAACAAATTAAAAAAAAAACCGTTTTTTTCACAACCCTACGCACAAACATAAGATGATTCGATTTTTATTAAATAATATTTGAACAACAATTCACTACTTCATTGAGGGTTGGTATAAAGAAAAGTATGAAACGGCGATTTTGTTTCTTCCTCCTCCGCGCAGACGGGGGTATTCACTTACTGCGTTAAGTAGCATCGACATTATTACTTCAATTTTTTGGTCGAAACATTTTCTCATAGTATTTTTCTCGAATTGATATCGTCGAAACTTTAGTCGAAAGTCTTTTTCTTTTTATAACACTTCTCAAATTTATCTAGTGTTAATATAAATTTTTAATTTTCAGATTTTCATTTGTTTTCCCTAAATGAAGAAAAAAACAAGTCTAAAAAAAAAAAAAAAAAAAAAAAATACCACATAAAAGAAGAAACATATATGATACCAAACTATAATTTCCATCAAAAATATTCTTTCATCCATATTTCTTTGTTTTTGGGAATGCGAATAATTTCAGCGCGCGGTTGGAGTTGGGAGGGGGAGTTTACGTCGTGAGGTGATACCAAACTATAATTTCCATCAAAAATATTCTTTTATCCATATTTCTATGATTTTTTGAACGAGTATAATTTCAGCGCGATCGTGTATTTTTTTTAAATTAAAATTTACAGTTTCGGGAATGTCGTTTTTGATGCCAGCGCGCGGTTGGAGTTGGGAGGGGGAGTTTACGTCGTGAGGTGATGGGACAAAAACGATTTATCGGCGGAGGTTCTCTCTTCCTTCATTCTTTCCTTTCTTCCTTCTTTCTCTATGAATTCAATATTTGTATTAATCATTATTTTATAGTCATTACTAACGTCATACATCAAATCTTTAAATATTTTTTAAATTTATAAAAAAATAATACAAATTCGTTTATATATATATATATTATTATATCATATTTATCAATGTTTCATATATGATGTCGTACATCAGTTCTTTAATTATTTAATGATGAATTTTAAAAATAGCTAATAAAAATCTTTTAAATACATATTTTATCGGATCTCGATACCTATAAAAAGGGCGTGGTTTCATATATGATGTCGCACATCAGTTCTTTAATTATTTAATGATGAATTCTCAAAATAGTTAATAAAAATCTTTTAAATACATATTTTATCGGATCTCGATACCTATAAAAAGGGAGCGGCTATTCGTTAGCAGAGTTGCTCGATTGATTTCTTCCTTCCATTGATCTTGATTTAATTTTTTTTAAAAATTTCACACGGTAATACTGAATCATTATGGCGAATGTAATCATTAACATTTACGAAGTTGACCTAGGAGACAAAATTCATTCCGTGGTCGAGTTCGCTTCCGAGGTAATTATCGCTGGCGATGTCTCGAAAGGCGAAAAAGCAGACGCGCAAAGCGGCGAAGTAAGACTCGAATCGATAAAATTTCAGCCCTTCGGGTTTCTACGACCAATATTTGACGATAAGGATTATAAAACACCACCGCCGATCGGGGAAAAGTGCCGCGTTATTTCATCGTTAGACGAATACTTATATTTTCCGCTGCACCCTGAAATTCTCGTACCGTCTCTGACGATGACGGCGGCTGTTAAATCGGGTGTGCAGCAGCAGCGGCAGCAGCATGATATACGCCTACGTTTCGTCCGAAAAGGGAAACGCGTTGATTTGGAGACCCTTTCCAAAATATTCGAACGATGGTCTTTTCAAGCCAAAGAACGATTTCGACATTATCGAGGAACCAAAGCGATGCCCAATGAGGTGCGTAAAATGGTACAAACCGTACACGTTATGAATATCGTGGTTAAAGGAACTGTCGAAATCGAAATGAGAGAACTGGGTGAATTGTTTAAAGATCGAGTAACGAGAAAGACGCCCGCGGAGGCGGATATGTACGAATTTCATTTGCGAAAACGGCAGTACGAATGCAAAAAACACATTTGGTCGGTTTCCGAAATGTTCGCAGAATCCGCTAGGAAGAACGGGGGGGAAAAAAACCCGACATTCGCGGATTTCCTATTACCTTCGAAAGATGATTCGAATTGGAATTTATGCTACGGAACGATAGCCGAAGAGGAATTTTACGAAAACGTCGGTCGAGAATTCGACGATGTCCGAAAATCTATAGCTCATAGACTGCGCGAAATTCCCGAAAACCAAATTTCGGAGAATCGGTGCTTCTTCACATTTCGTTCTACGCTCAAATATCTTCTCGACCCGTTTTTACACCTTATACTAAAAACAGGAATAATTGGCATCCTCAAATTTTTTCCCTTCGTCGGTGTTCCGATCTTCGTCGACAGAACATCTCGAGAATCGATTTGGCACATGCGAGTAAAGCTGTGCGGAAAAGACGACACCTACCCATTCGTGAATCACACGATGTTGGATTCCGAACTCGAGTTTAACAACGGCGATGAAGAATGTAGTATCGTGCTCGAAAAAGGTATAAAGTTTAACGCCGTTGTTCCGGTCTTTACGCCGGAGGTGATAGATGTTATAAAACCGCTTATCCAGACCCAACTGTTCACCTCGCTCTGCTCCTACAGCATTATGAGGAATTCGAGAATTGAATATCCGTACATTCACTTCGCTGGATTGCTGAATGCCTGGATTTTATTTATAAAATTCCTTCGTCTAACCCCACGCACGCGAAGGATTCTAAATTCTATTCACGCTACCGCCGTAGCGCTCTCGGATCTACCAGAATGGGCAGCGCGCGTAAAAAAAATGGTCGTGACCCTTTCTTCGAAAGAAAAAAAGAGCTTCTCCGGTGAAGGTTTTCTTTCGCGGGTCGAAAACATGGTTGTTCCGCTATTCTTCATTTATTCTTTTCGCCATGAACTCCAAGAGCCTACAAAAATCGAACTTCTAAACCGATTAATTAAGGAATTTATCGTTCGCTTAGTTTCAAAGCAAATTCGCGAAAAAGATTTGAAATACGCGAGAATGCACTTCTTCACGCTCGGGGCGGGAAAAAGAGGGAACATTCCGCTCGATCAGAATCTCTTGACGTACATTAATACGCTAGCCGAAAGGACCGTGAAGCATTTTCGAGAAGATTTCCATTATTATCTTCTCGATGAAAATGAAAGGAAATCGGCGGTTACGATCGATATTCTTAGGGGGTACTGCGAAGCGACGGAGTACGATTTTGAAGAATTTATCGATCTGAATGAAGAATTATTGCTCGACGGTAAAAACGAAGAGGACATCGGCGACTTTTCTCTGAAGGATTTTGAGCTCATCGTCACGAGGGAACTGGACCTGCCCGAAGAAAAAGTATGCGAAATATTCGATATAGAATCGTTGTTCATTTACGTTTATAACGCCTTAAAAATCGACGAAATTTTCCAAAGCGAAAAATTACAGGGAAAAGTTGTTTTTACGTTCGAAGACGCTTTCGAAAGAGTTACATCGGTAATTAAAAAGGATTTGAAAAATGTCGCAACCGATATTACCGTCGATTTGTTTAGGAATGTAGTTCGTAAGAATGAACGAACTCGAAACTCCTCGTGAATCGCTTTCCTGTTAAGCGATTCTCATCGTGGTGCTCTTCTTTTATTAATTTTTATTTTTTGTTAGGATAAATCTGTATTTCGTAAAATTTAATGATGGCTGTTTAGCCCATTTTATTAAAGAATATTATGGCGTGATAATATTATTTATCGTATTTTTAACTTTCATATTTTTTCTTCGCATATTCTTGCGAAATAGTCGCATTAGGATTTTTGCTGGGAAATAAAAAGTTTTCTTTTTTACAAGGAGCCATTATATCTACTTCCCTGCGAAAGGTCACTGTAAGAAATATAAAAACGTTCGACGACAGTTCGTAGGTTGCCTACATATAGCTTTATGCCTATCTGCGTGGAGTACTCTTTCAAACTTAATTAGTAAGGTATATAGGATTTAGAGGCTAGAGAGATCACACACACACACACACAGAAGATTAGAATGGAACGTAAACGGCTAAGTCCTGTTTAATTCAGATATATAAGGGTTAGGACAGTTGAAAAGAGCTTAACATAAGTTTCTTCTGAACAATTCTCTATCTTTGATATATATTGGCAAAAAATACTTAGGCCTAACTAGACTTAATGTTAAATCATATAATAATTGAGAAATCTTAGTTTAAAAGCGTAATGGCTACAAAGGGATCGAGCTATCCAAACTCACGTTATTCATTGACTCCATTTCGAAGTGCCTCGTTTTTAAGTTTCATAAAACTATAACTTTTGGTGTTCCTTAAATATATTTTCAAAGAAAGTCTCCAAAAACACCTAAACATAGTGTAGAGATACAAGAAATATACTCTAAAATCTTGTAAGCATTTTAAAAACCCAAGTTCAATTTAAAATATGTTAATAGCAACATAGTAAGGTTTAATACAGAATAAATATTTCTAATATGAGCCAACATTGTGTAGATGTTTATGGACTTCCATCTTTCGGAATTTTGTGTTAACCTAAAGTAATTAATTTTTCCTAGTAATAAACGAATTTAATCAAAATACTAAACACGCTTAACCTAAGCGGCAAAAGAGTATATGACGATGGAGCCTAACCATAAATGATGGCATAACATATATATATTATATTATTATATATAGTATATTATGTTCACGTATATTTATATATTTATATATATTTATGTAATACTATATAATTTATATATATATAGCTATATTATTATATTATGATATAGGTATATATATGTAATATAATACATATATTGTTTGATATATATATTATATGAGTAGATTACACCGTCATCAATTTTCGATATGTAATTTATATATACTCGTAATTATACTATATTATATATTATATACTTTATATTTGTTAATATATCATATTATTTGGGCTTTGTATTATTATATATATTGTAATATCATATCTTATATATATTACTAGTATATTACTATTATTAGTATTATTACTATGATTATTAATTTATAAGATGTTGACTACGTTTATACGGGGAAATTTTCGATTAGAACACCAACGGAATTTCGCCTTTTTCTTATTGCTGCAAATTTCTATTATTTATTGCGTATTTGCATTCTTTATTTTTAAGAAAATAACAAAGAATTTTATTTATCATTAATTATTATTATTATTATTATTATTATTTGATTATATATTATTTTTATTATTATTTAATTATTATTATTATTATTATATATTATTATTATATTATTTAGTTAATAGAATGTAATTTTTTTCTAATTCTTTCATTGTTTTTTTAGACTTTTCGATATTATTAAATTTATGTATGATTTTATTTAAAAAATAACTCCCCCACGGACCCGCGAGCTTGCGAGCGGGCACCCCGCTCTGCGGGACGGGGGGGATGATATATAGGGGGGGGCCGAAGGCCCACCCCATATTAACAACTAAATATTAAAAATTATTCAAATATCAATTTATTATTGTCAATGTGTGTTTCTACAATACTTATACCGTAACATTTGGGGCATTCATCTAGATTAATTCCATAGATATAACCTGATCAGTTATAGTCTTACTCATTTTTTTATATAAATTAGGTGTGAAGCCCTAAAAAAATATATGTCAATTCTTTTAATTTTGTTAATATAGATATTTAGAAGCCTTGTAATGTAACATTATTTTATCTAATTGATTTAACCTTCAAATCATTGAAATTACGTTAGATTTTTTATTAATTCGTTCCTGGAGTCATCATCTTATAAATATCCTATATATATATATATATATAATATATATTATATGTATAGTTATATATTTATATTAATTATTAGTAGTATATAGTATATAGGTATATAGTACTAGTAGTATATGTGATTATGAGTAGTATGATTTAATAGTATATTTATATACGTAGGGAAATATTCTTACCTGTGTTCCCATGTGCCTTTCAATGTATGTGTGTATGAGCACCTGTAACCTCGTCTTTAAACGTGATTGAATGGTTGACCTTCAGATGGTGAAATTTCGACTGGTCAATGTCATTATATCCTTTCCAACAATCGGAGATAATAGTTGTTCCAGGTTCAATTTATTGTTTTATACACTGCTTTATTATTCTTCCGTTGCTTCTCGGAACTGGTACAAAGAAGCACTACCTCGAATCTCTTTCGACCCCTCCGAAAACCCATTGTTCATGAACATATCTACCTTTACGATATTTACGTTTAGTAAATAGCGATTCATCTATCTCAACAATCTTGTTAAAACCTCCTATTTTAGAACTATTGTCGATGCAATGTAAAATGCAGACTTCCCGGCAAAAGTTAAACCAATCTATTACAGTCTTTTCTAATCCCAATTAAGTTGAACAATTTGCGCTACTGAAATATCCTGTGTGTAGAAATACATAAAGTTCAATGCATCTGTTATAACTAACCGTACATTATTGAAACCACATAACGTACGGTGAAACAGTTTATAGTTTGTTTTAACAGCTACTAACGTATGTACATTGATTTTGAACATAACTTATTATTGTACTTAATAAATATCGCAATTTACTTCCTGCACTTTTTGCTATTGCAATGGTCGCAGTATCAAATGATTAGATATTGTAAAATAGGCGAGTATGGAGTAATTCTTTCGATTAAATTTCTATAAATCATTTTTAAATTCATTTTCAACTTTCACTGACGATAGCTAATTTAGCGACTGAAAATTCCTATTAGCTAAGCAACTTTTGACAGGGATTTTTGGTCTGAGATTCATTTGAAACTGATTTAAACCACTCCAGTTGTTTGTTCTATAGACAGTTTTTGGTCGCCTTCGTCTTTGTTATATAAAGAATTAAGTTTTTCAAAATATAGGATTTGAAGAAGAAATAAAGCGCGGCAGAATATAAACCTTAGCGCATGGGGTATATATAATATATAATATATAATATATATATTATTATATTATATATAATATATATATGTTATAACTTTGTTATATATAATTTAGTTTATATTTTTATTTATATTTTAGGTGTATATTATATTATATTTTTTATTATTATATATTATATAAATATTTTATTATATATATATTAATTTATATATATTCTTATGTAAGATATATTATATATTTATATATTATATATATATTAAATCTGAGTATGTTTTATATATATATATTTATTATATAGAGATTATATATAATTAGGCTATTAATATTAAATAACTTTTTATTAGTTTCAATAATGTTTTTTATTTATTTATGTATTATATATTATTGGTTTTATATGTAATTATTATTTATATAGTTTTATTGCTTATATTTATATAGATATATATTATATTAAGTATAGATATATCTTAAAATCTATGTATATACTGGATCTATAGATTAGTTATATATATATATATTTATATTAGTTCTATGATTTATAATATTTAGGTAGTGAGATTTATTATCACTAACCATAAGCGAGTAGAGGAGATAATTATATTTTTAGTCATAGTAGAGATATATTGTCTACTGCGTTGTATAGTAAATATTGATATATGTATATCTGTGAATTTTAGTGATCTTAATATAAAGTTAACTGAAATAAATATTAAAAATTTTGCTAAAGCCATTTCCAACACATGTTTTTAAAAGTATTTTGGTTCGTACTAAACAAGTATTTCTTCGCTAGTCCCGCTCGTTTAATTAATCTGAAATCGAGATTTAAAACAAGGCGCCTTGATGGTTGACATTCGTGACGTATAGAAGGGCGCAATGGCTCTGAAACGATAGCTGCGTTTCTCAGAAGTCCGAGTGCAGCCGTGTGCAAAATCGACATCGACTCGGAAAGTCTTCGAATTGAAAAAAATTTCATTAACCAATCAGAGAACAGGAATTTGAGTATGGAAAGCTGCCGAGCGCGCCCGTCGGATAGGCTGACAATTGTAAACAATATCTTAATACTTATATGTATCCTACGTTTATTGGAATGATTCGAATATAGTTAGTAATTCTTAATATTACAAAGTTAACTAAAATATAAAAAACTTTTGGCAAGCCATTTCCCGACACATTTTTTTGTAAAAAATTTTGTTTGTAAAAGTATTCTTCTCCGCAGCCCGCCCGTTTACTAATCACGAAATCTGAGGATTACAACGGGCGCCTGATGTGATGTTTACTTCGTAGAAGTTCGCAAACGGGCGCCTTGGAAACGATGCCATGTGCGCCAGTCGTGCCGCCCGTGCTGTATCAGGCTTCTGAAACGCAGCTATTATTTTTGTGCGCCTGTGTGCCCAGCCGGGCTGCAGTCGGGCTTTGAAACGCAGCTTTATTTGTTGTATTGACTTCAGCTATGTTTCAGATAGAGGTAGTGGTTTGTCATGTCAGCTCAGAACCTTTTAGAATTTATGGAATTAATTACTGACTGCATTGTTCATTGCTGTTCATATCCAATTGATATATATATATTTTAGACTTAAATCTTGATAAGGTTCTCTCACTGAGTGAGTTTGCTGATTGAAGAAGTTTTATGCATTTGCGGTTATTAGTGAGTGGTAACATTTTGGTGTGGATTAATAGAGTGGTTGTGAAATATGAAGAACAGTTGTGTATGCAACTAAATTTGCGCAATTAGTGCATCATGGGAAAGAGGTTGTGAATGATGTGTCTCATTCAGGGTTCTTGGGTGCTGGGCACTATTGTTTTCTCAATTATATTTAGTGTATATTGATTTAATTACAGGACTTTAATATGCAGTAGGTTCTAATTTTAGCAGATTGATTAGCCATTTAAAGTGGCCACGGGTTTTTTGCTCAGTTTAGTGAAATAGTGAATGGAGTGTATCAAAGATTCAAAATGATCTGATATGAATAAATAAACCGAAAAAGAAAATAAATAAATTTTAAGGAAACTCAATAATGTATAAGAATAAATAGTTAGAAATGTATGAATGGGGATTGGCTTTGAGTCTGTGGACCAAGTAAAAGCATTTTAGGTGTTGATTATTAGAGCACTTTATATTGAAACGTAGCTTTTTCAACTTTAAAAACCTTGAATAGCCATATAAACTATTAAACTCGGGAAAATAATTAATATGTTTACATATAAAGTATTAAGTTATAAGAATACTGTATAATAGCTATGTTAGGCGAGTATAGATTTATTGTTTCTTAGTTTGGGCCTGCTATTTGAAGGAAAGACTCTTAGATGATTGTTAGTAGAAGTGTCATACATAGAAGGCACAAGATGATTTTCTTGGGTGTTGAGGGTAAGAGCTGGCTGTAAGGAGTTGACGAATGTTTTCTGTAATAAGGCGATTTCTCAGAGGGACATGATAAAGTCTACAAAATATTTTACATCTATTGATAATAAAAGTTTCCCAATTATATATTTTTCATAGTAAGGCAATAAGGACAGGTGACAGCGTGGATAATATAGAAAAATTTTATAAAAGAAGAAAGGCATGCTCATCGTTGAATATTATAGAAAGCATGCGATTTCAGTAGAGTGTTTAATGTTTGTGATATTGGGTTCCACAGGAGGTTGTTGAGTGCAACTCTATTGCAACATTAGAATAAGGGACTGGATATGATTATAGTTGGATTGTTTTTTTGGGTATGCAATAGTGATGTATTTTTGACTAATGTTCCCAAATTTGTCGTCTGTTCTTAGTTAGCTGCATTACTAATGTTATTTACATGTTACTTATATGTATGAATGTTTATAAAAGCTTAGTTTGGTTAGCATGTATATAGGTACTTTAGAACTTTTTATTAGTTTTAGTTTTTTTTTATTTTAGTTGTAGATTTTGTGTATAAATATGTAACTTATCGACAAGTCCTAGTTGTGCTTTTGTGATTTGCATGTCATGTTCATTGACTATGTATATTATATAAGTTTAATTGATCAAGCCGTATGGTTACTTGTTGAATTTGTCATGAGCAGTAGTGTTGGTGATTGGTCTATTGCTTGACTGGGTACAGTCTTTATTTTATGGTCCCATGTGGCTTCTACTGTTCGTTGTTCATTCTCGGCGGATTCTAATGTTCTATTACATTTTTTTTTTTTTTGTTAAACTAAATCAAGTACCTGAATGGTAGTGGTATTATGTGGCTTAAATCTTATATTGCATACAGCAGTTGTGTATTCCCTTGTAGTAACAGTAATATGCTATGGATATACAATTGTCCCTCTGATTCTGCTCGACTTCGGAATTCCTAACGTTTGAATTTCTTTTTTATTTTGTGGTAAATTTTGATATGTTCTTATCTCATTTTTTATTATAGACAAGTATTTAATGGGAATTAGTCAAATTAATGGGGGGGGGGGTGGGGGGGGGGGGGGGGGGTTTGGTGGGGGGGGGGGGGGTGGGGGGGGGGGGGGGGGGGGGGGGGGGGTGGGGGGGGGGCGCGGGGGCCGGGTTTTGCTGTGGGGACAGCCAGTGGTCACTTCTTTTTAAGCATTGTAGGCTGTTCTTCTTTTTTTTTTTAGCTTTTCTCTCGCTCTTTAATGAAGTTTTCCAAAATTCTGATTTACTTTCTTCTTGAGTTAAGCTCATTTTTATAGTTCTGTAAATAACTTGATATAAGACTATTGGGCTAACGCTTGTTGCTAATTATTCCTTGTATCAATCCTGTTTTTGAATCCATCTGCCTGGAGCTTTCTTTCCATTAAGTGTTTGCAAAGTAGCCTTCTAACACGAGATACTATCTATGCTTCTAGAACTTGTCATATTAGCTTTCCTTCATGGGTTATTATATGAGAACCTGGTAAATGATATGTCCTTACCTACCTTTGTTATCTTGCTCCTTTCAATTTCTTAAATATTATATATAATTATATATATTGTTATATAATATTATATATAGACTTTGATATATTTGAATATTATAATATATATATATATTATATATAACTAGTATGATTGATGTAATTCTAATATCATTATAGTATTTTATAAGACAGGAATTATTGGCAGCAAGATCCACAAATAAGTTATTTCAAAACTAATATTATATATTATAGACGTTGTAGTATATAATTATTAGTTATATTATAATTAGTTTAGTATAATAATGACATTTTATTTAATATTTATATGATATATGTATATATATATTTTATATATAACGTATGTGATATATAGTATTATATATTGTAAATAAAATATTTTAATTGGTTGTTGTGATATAAAATAACGTTTTTTTTTTAATTTTTTTTTTTAAAGGAAAAAAACATATTTTTTAAAATAGGAAAATGTTTTTTTTGTTTTTTTTTAAATGACTATGTTTGGCCACAATTGTAAAATGATGTTTTTGAAATTATACATGCTTAGTATCGAATACCCCTCTAGGCTAAATACTCAGGGTTCTGCCCTATCTCCAAATCGTTTTCTTCTTTTTGAGTAGGTATTATTATATTTTATATATTATATTTATATATTATATATATACTAATTTATCTACTAAATTTTCCTTACGTGTTTCTTTATTCTCTTCTATCACAATACTATTATAATAATCCGATATTATTAATATATATATATATCTATTTACTATATAATATATATTATATTATATATAATATATATATATGTATATATATATATAGTGTGATAGGTGTATATATATTTATTATTGTACAATAAATAAAGGATGGTATATAACAGGTGGTTTTGGGGTGTCAGGCAGAGAATGAGAAGTTAGAGCTGTATTGGGATGTCTGTGAGGGAGAGGTATGTGCGTAAGTAATATTTACTTTTTTACTTCTTTAAACACAAGAGGTATCCATGAATTTACATTTGACTAAAGTTGGTGTAGGTTAGAATGATGTATCGAAGGTGAAAAGTTAATGATGATTTTTGTATGGTGAAGAAGGAGATGTTGAGTATGTAATCGATGTTTAAATCAGTAGAGGGTTCTAGGAATGGGATATCGATAGTGTATTTGTTCTATGTAGAGTGAATTAAGTAGTACGTGGGTGGACTTGGATTGAGTGAGAGAGGTGCTCGGAGGAAGGTGGTAAAAATTTAATTAGTGGAGTTAGGCTTAGTGAACAAGGGAATAAGGATAAAGTATGTAAGAACGCTTGCAAATAAAGTCAGTTGAATGTGAACAAGGTTGAAACTTAAATAAATCTGGAAAGCAAGTTGTTTAGCGGTTAGTTGGTCAGGAAGAATTATGTGGGGTGTGCTGAAATGTAGGAAGGTAGGATGGTATTTAACAGTGATGTGGTGGAATGAAGAAGGTGATGTAAACGGAATGAAGTAGTTAAAAGTAATAAAAGAAGGAGTGTGGTTGAGTATGTACTAAAACAAATGATAAGTTTCAAAGTAAAATGCTTGAATTATATGCTAAGGTGATGGAAATATGAATAGGAATGCTAAAAGATTCATTTACGTAGAGGAAGAAATGAAGAGGGTTAAAATGACATGTTTTGGAAGAGGAAGAAGTTGGGACATACAAGGGCTGAAATAGGGAACCGTCTGAAGGAAAGCGGCGAAAGGTTATATGATTAAGATATAGATGTGGAGCCTGCTTAGAATAATGGGGTTTGAATAGGGGATGTTGTTTTTTTTTGTAATCTGAATGAATGATATGTGTAGTGAGTGTGGAAAAGAACACTTGAAAATGTATATCTTGATATTGGCAGTAATAGAGGTGGAATGACTGTTGTGGGTTTGATGGTGTACATAGAGAATAGGGTATTCTGGGGATGTTAGTTATTAGCAAATGAGGAGAATATTGGGTATAAATTAGAAAGTCTGAAGAATTGGTAACATCTGCAGGTATAGATGGGGATAATTCACTTTGGTGAATGATGATCATTACGAAATGAGGCAAAGAATGGTGAATTGATGTGGATCTGAAGTTTGTGTTAATAAGTGTTTTAATTGGAAGATAGAATTTAAACCTGTGGTTCTGCCGGGATTGATGGAGAGAAAAACCATCCACTAATGGGGGCAGAAGATGTATCCTTTATATTAGGGGAAGGGAGATAAGAGGAGGACTGTAGGAATTATAGGGTATTGTTTTTATAGTCGTTTGTATGGGAAGATTATAGCTGTCAAGTTGTTCCGATTGAAGCTATGGATCCGAATAGATTGCTTGGCGCCGATGCAATGACAAGCGACTCGATATGCGGGCAAAGAAAGACGGGTGCATCATCATAAGTAATGTATGTATCCTACAGAGACTATGTCGAAGATATCAAGATCTGACGCATCTACAACTAATGATATGGGAAATTGAGAAGGAAAGAATATAATTGTATTTAGGTTTATTGATTGTTGCAACAGAAGGATGATAGGGCAAAGGGAAGGCTATGGCATGGTGTTGTGATATATAGGTGTTTGGGAAGGGCTTCCTGAATGGAATCAAAATTATGTAGTTAACGATAGTGAGATCTTGCGTGTGTAAGTAACTAAATTGGTTCACATAATGATTGGTTGTTAACTGTATCAAATTGATCACCTCTTAAATTATAAATGGGATGTGATGCAGGTTTGTGTAGTGTCTCCTTGTTATTCAACATTGTTATAGTACTATTGGAGGGGGTTATCGAAAGAATTGCTATAGGGAGTAGGACGTCGTACAGCAATCAACTGGTGCGTTATAACATAGATGAGATGATGGAGGGTGCCCTACCCTATAATAGTGCGTGCATGATTTTGGTTGTTCGCAGAATAGCTGAAGAACTACTAATTACAGTAGAGTATTATAACAGAGACTTCAAAGGAGTCACAGTAGTACAAATCAGCGACGTTGATAAGTATACTGCTACCGTTACTAAGTGAGATTTCAGTTCACACTCGATATATTGAGTCAAATCTACAAGGTCTCTGAGATTAGTCAAGATTCATTGTTTACATCTGTTGAATTGTCCCCCATCAACGTCTATGGACAGCTATTTGAGTCTTCAATATGAGCGTTACTACTATGTTTGAAAATGAGACATGATGGAGATCAGGCATACACCGCAGTCGAAGTTACGTAGAAACGTATTATGAATGTAATCGGCAAGGAATGGTGTACGTACCTTCTGTTGACAATAAATATGGTTGTGAATTGTCATAAGGGACTAATAATGTTATATTCTACTAAGGCCTGGTCTTAATACAGTCAGTCGATTTCATTTACCTTCACATTCTGAAGTTCATATTGTAATAGTTAGCTAGATCATATCTTCACGGAAGTTCCCTTGGATAAATTCACTTAACCAGAATGTATGATTTGATCTAAGAAGTAGCATATGTGTCTCGATGCTATGCA
Organism: Trachelipus rathkii; assembly: GCA_015478945.1. NCBI lineage: Eukaryota > Metazoa > Arthropoda > Malacostraca > Isopoda > Trachelipodidae > Trachelipus > Trachelipus rathkii. The sequence continues at coordinate 30,296 of JABUQX010107748.1, forward strand.
GAGATATTTGACAAAATAGCGCAGAACAACTAATCGGAGAGGATGCTATTGTCGTGCGTAGGTGGTGAGACCATAGAAGTCGGATGGAATCGGACTCAAGCGAGAGGTAGGGCGGGAAGAAGTGCACGTGTGTCGTATAGAGAAGAAATGGGTGATAGACAGCGTCATAGTTAAGCCACGAGTGGGATAAAGCATATTCCCCTAACATCTATATATTTTACGAGACGATAATTTTGGTTTGTGAGGGTCATTTTACAAACGGTGCTTTCGTCAATTACAAACCAACCACGTAATTAAATTATATTAAATGCTTTTGGCCAGCATTTGGGGAGTCAAACTTGCTTGTACAATTCAGCAATGACACGTTGAATGTGTCTAGGTTTTTAAGGCGAATTGCTCATTTTTACTATCGCTAATAGGTAATTGAAAAACATACTTCTTGATGCAGCTGCTAACAATTGCTTCCAGCTTGTAATTTATTTCACGTATGATCCGAAAATTACAAGCGAATTTACTAGCGTAGCAAAGTGGATTTGAATCAGTAAACATACGATGTCTGAGAGAGAAATTGTGAGTTGTTGGCTATAGGCGAAATCACAACATTGTGGTCTAACAATAAGAGACATTGCCGGAGGTTAACGGGTTATCGTATAGTTGGTCCCTAATGGACAAGCGAATGACATCCTCTACACTGACACTTATTATCCACATCATGCGCCTCCAGTCGGCGTCAGACAGATAACTATTCTTGCTATATAAGAGCTAATACGGCTAGTAAAAGATTCTGACTAGACGCATTAGTCCTTAACTCAACTATACGACTACAGATTGGTGAGGGACTAAGTCTAGGCTATTCGATTCAATCTATCACTTTCGTCCTATATCTCTTCTACCCGCATATATCCATAATATCTGATGATCTCTGATCAGCTTCATCCTTATCGAGCAGATTAGGAGTACGAAATATGAACAATATATAAACTTTAATTAACTTAATAGAATATCATCTTTGTGCTTTATGAACTCAAATAAAGTATGTACTGTTGGTCAAGAGTTGCGTCTTATCATAAGAAAGATGTCATCATCTTAGTCGCCAGACAGTGCTTATACATTTGTTACTCCTCTATTGAATAGATTAAAAAAGTTATATATGCAAAAAACCGCATTAAACAATACTGTTATTATCAATTATTACTATTTTTTGATAAAATATATCTATATATATATAATTATGAATATAGAATATATATCTATATATATCTACATATATATATTCTATTACGTATTATATATATATTTAAATACATAGATACTAGTATATATATATAATATATTATCCCGTGTATGATATATATCTCTCGGCTATATATTCTTTATATACTTGAGTATTATATTTCATCTACTATATATATATATAATTAATATATTAAATTCTTATGTATAATTTAAAAGATTCTACAGATATCTATTTATAATATATAATTATAATTTAATCTATATTCTATTATAAGATAATTAAGATATCTTTTGTGTTGGACCAGGATTCGACCTAGACAAACTGAGACCACAAATCAGATAGGTTGTACTACCTTTATACTATCGGGCAATTATGTATAAATTTTTTTTATAATTATATATATAATATATTAAAACAAATAACTAATGTATTTAATAAGGAAATTTTGATTTCAAAAAAAAAATGTCTTTTTTTGTATAAAATAAAAAAAATATATAAAAAGAGATAGCATCGATTATATTCAGTAGTAGCAGCACTATGACCACAAAGCGATGGAGGTCAGGCTGCAACTGGTCGTATAGTGGAGATAATGTGATCTATCATCTCCTGGAGGCTATGGCTTCGTTACTGATCGAGACGTTAAGTGATACATATTCTACATGATTAGGACTCATGCCTCGTGAGATAAAATGGTGTTTTATCTCATGTAAAAACAAAATAAAATATATTATAGTAAATATATAATTAAATAGTATATAATATATAATATATTATATTATACATTATATATATATTAGTATATATAATTATTAATATCTTTGTCATTTTTATTATGGGATATCTTGTGCTATACCTTTATAATATATAATATATATCTTATAATATATATATATACATTATTATATATATATTATATTATAATATATATAAGTGATGGACGATTATCGTCATCATCATCGGCAATAAATACGCATTGATATATTCTTTACATCGTCATTCTAGTCAGATTTTGCGAGATATTTTCCGATAATATGAAACAAATAATAATAAAGAAATGTTATTGAATAATATAAAAAACTCATAATGGTAATAATATATAAAATAATAAATATAATAATATAATATAATTAATATAAAATGGATATATAATAGGAGATAGAAATAATAGAAATAGTTGAAAGAATCTTTTTAATTATATATAATACATGATACAGCTATTGAGCAAATTAGAAGATAGTGTGATTATGTATGTTTATATAAGTATGCTATACCTCATTATTAAATTAGGATAAGAAAAGATCCATAGCCAAGATGGGAATTAAAACCAGAATATTAGTTAGCATATATTAAGCTAAAATAAGCAGTAGCAATATGTATCTAATAAGTATTATTATACAGAACTTAAAAATGACTTAAACTTCAGAGAAGTAAATCAAGTATATAGTAATAAAATTTTGTAGAAAACTTATTAACAAAAAAGAGATAAGAAAAAAAAAATGAAACTACTACATAAAAGTAAGTATTATTACTCCTGCGAACTCGCAGAGATAGTCACTTCGGTTAATTGCTATCTCATCGTCTAATATTACTGTGCTATAAAAAACACGATGGTGAGAACTAATATTCTGGAAACAAAATTATAACGCGAATATACGCAACATTTATTAGACACAGGAACTACAATACTTATGCGGAGTTGCGCAGTTGAGCAGATAATAGAGGAGAGAACAATTTATGATGACGTCAACATAAAGGTTATTATCTGCAATTTAAACAATTGGAATATTGAAACTATTATTTTTTTAAGATAACATCAAAAATATACCGCATAACTTTGTGCTGTAGCCACAATATTTGTCGTAAGATTATTACTTTGTCACTTATGTTTCAGATCCAATACAGTGGCCTTTGCGCAACATTATTGGTTACTCACTATTCCTATGATATAATGATGTTTAAACAATTATAAGAATAGAAAAAAAAAGCGCGTATATATGAGGAGACAACACATGGTTAAGAAAAATGGAGTAAGTAAAGTAAGAAGGCAAGAAGTCGCACTACCAAATTTCACAGACTGGTTCTCAAGTTCTACAAGCAATAGAGCCGACAATCACTCAACATTCAAGATTCAATACATGCTTTACATGCTACAAAAGGTTCCTCGAGTTAAAAGCGGAGAGAGAGATACGTCACTAGTTAAGCCTTGGCTAACATATATATTCTACTCATCACATTCATACACCACGTCCATGAAACAATGAGCTACCAAGATAAGAACACTATAATACACTTTACAATCAGGCTAACTGCTCTCACGAAAGGCATAATATTTAGTTCGAGAGTCACGATTATCTAACAAGTCATAGGATAAGAGAATCCTTATGAATATGCTAAACACAAGAAGTTGTTCATAACAAAATCACTACACATCACATAATACACGCTGACACATAGGAAAATACATACATAGAAGTGAGAACAAGTTAAAAAAAAACAATAAAAAAAAACAGAATGACTGAAAAATTAGAACACAAACTTAATTCAAGAGATAAAGTAGTAAGAAAATATCGCACAATACAACTGTACGATTTAATCTGAAAACGAATAATTTCTATCACTATATTACTTATAAATAAGGCAATTTAAAACAAGTCGTAAGACTTTCAACTGGAATAATCTAACACTCGTTGAATGAGCCCTTCAAGAAATATCAGGTAAAAATATGACCTATCTCTAAGTTTATGTAATAAAATAGCTATGTAAGAATAAGCTACTTCTTAATATGCGATTCATAGCTAATTTTTTAACATGAAATCAGATGATAACAATAAAAAAATACAATTATTGATAGAAAAATGAAGTGTAATCGGATGAAAATATATAAGTCCTGCTCTTTCGTTGAGAACAAATAAAAAAACACAGGAGAAGAGACTAGAAGATTCCAATATTCAACTTCTTTAATTTATTGTTTTAAAAGAAAATTGTGCATCAAAATCGTCATACAGAAAGAAAGTGAGCGTGAAAAAAGAAAGCCCATTTCTTCTGACGAGTGATTCAAAGGAACATAATAAGTAAAAATGAAATAAATATACAGGACAAACAGAATAAAAAATAATAAATAAGTTCCTATTGACTCAGGATGACAATTTATATCCTTCAAGATTGTGGAAAAACACCGGAAGTTAGATCTAAGTTAGCGGAAGTATTGACAGAGAAAACTCTATGGAACTTAAATTCACATTGCAAGAGCTATCCACCGTCGATACAAGTCCGATAATAAGTGAAAGCATAGATTTTAGAACAGGATGAAATACTAATTACAAGCTACCAGAATAAGTATTTCTAAATCCCTGCAAGTCCCATTCTGATGATAAACTGATGTCTTAATTGCCAACATGAGTCTCATTTAACCTAGACGGCAACTCATACATATTAAAGTATTTTTTTTTTTTATTTCAACTTTCAATTCATCTTAATAATATTAAAGTTAGTGTAAAATGCTTTGACCTCATATCAAAGAGATATATGTAATATAGCTAATTCTATATTTTCTTGCTCTATAATTTTACATTCGTGTATATACGAGTGGCATTATCTTACTATATCTTCTGGTACCGCGGAGATTTTCGTGTGCAAGGTTGACATTTCACTTTGCCGTGAGCCACAATATTGCTTATACTGTTTCTGCATATAAATCAGTGCGCGCACTTTGTGAGATATCAGCGCTGTGTCCTAGTGCTCTACAGAACTATGTAAATTATTACGTATATTATATTCTTTTTCTAGAGGTCTCAACTTGCAAACAGAAAATCGAGTATATTGATTGTAAAATAATTTTATGTAGACTTTTAAATCAAACCCTCTGAGAAATAGCCTTTCTACAGAAAACATGTTCTTAACTCTAAGCAATCAGTCTATCAGCTTCACTTTACATTGGCTAAATCAGTTATATTTATCTATTGTTTTGTTGCTTATATATACTAGATATGTTGAGTACACTTTCTCTGTAACATAATCTATATATTGTCTATTTCTTCAAAATAAAGGTAGCCCAATATCTTGTTAGCTAAACTAATACAATACTCTATTATACGGTAATATGATATAATATACTGTAATATAATATCAATTAATACTATTATATCAATATTTACTTTATTACTTCACTATGCTATCGGTGTTAAAAACATTTGTATGCACATATATTGGATCAAGGTATTCACCAAGAACACTCATAGTTAATCGGTAATGCTATATGATTCCACTCACTTTATAGTCACAATATGGAATATAATATGTAAAGTGCGTAACACAATATTAATTCAAGAATGGTTATTTATTGACTTTGAGTACAAATACCTACGATGGTAGTACTACTATCTCTTCTCGGTAAATAGATCATCATGTCCCTCATAAGCGGGTTGCGAATCTTCTTCTTTCGGAGATGCCTCCACAAGACGTCAGTCGGAGCACATCCCATAACTAATTATTGAGTAAGCTTAAGCCCAACCTTTGCTTCTGTGGTTATTAACTATTAGAGATCCTTATCTCAATTAATTAGTCACAGTTATTCTCTTAGCACCAGTCGGAACAGGCAAGTTCACACCTTATTCAAACGAATCACACATTTTGACAATATGTCTACTATGTTAACCAGGCACATTTTCAGCTTATTACACTTGTAAGTAGTGCAACTTATAACTATCGAGAGGAATGGAGCAACACTGTTAACTAGTCTGGTACAATTTTTAGTGGTTCTAAGCGGACTTTCTCCTGTATCTGAAGCAATGACTGCTACATATGTAAAAGCCAGCATCTCTGCATACTTAATTAATAGCCCTCGCGTCTATAACAAGTCATTCGATTATTATAATAAGGCAGCATTCACGGATGTGAGAGTGAGATCCCAGATTTAGTGGGCATACATAAAGTGGATCAGCCAACGCACACGTTGCGAAGTACACTCAGACCAGACGCTTTGTGGGACACACAATCATACTCTAGACATAATTTCCCATCATGAGGTACCAGGCTCGCTTACACAAATACATGTGTAGTGTGTAAATGTGGTACCATATGAGTGTTGTCAAGTCTCTTGATACACAGTCGTTGTTATCATTTTTCACATAGTTTCCACTCTCAACCCTTGGCATTCAACGGTTCCTCTCGTGGAACTACTCCAATATTATGGTCATGACCTTTTGCCACTCCAGTGGTCTACGTCCACTAATAGTCACAGGCACCACGTCAGGAATATTCCGAGGCTGAATCCCTGCGACTATGAGAGAACTACTTCGATCAGCCTTAGCTAAGATGGATATTCACCTATCATATATGAGAGTTCGAGCGCTAGTAGATGAAAGCGATCTAATACCAGTGCATGTTAAACATATAGTATATTTTCGATAGCCTCTTGAAACATGTCTTCTTCGGTATGGTTTCTAACATACTCTTGCACTCTCATATCCGTAGTCCGAGGGATACTGACTTGGAATCAATGGAGTGCATAACATTGTGCCATAAATTTCCTAGAAAGTTGGTGCGCGTATTTGCTTATGAAACACATACGACCCTTTCATACACACGCCATTTGGACTGGAGTCAAGATTAACAAGCATTCGACAAAACATACACTCGCCACAGTTTGCCAGGACTGGGACCCGACCCTGCAAGCGAGCTACGGAGCCGTGGGGCACACAGCCCGCACAACTTCAACATGAGCAAGTTACACAGCAGAGTTACATCTGACGGAAGATCCGGCTATCTTCTGTCTCACGGATACAAATGACACGCTGCACTTTGAAGCCGGTGGAGCACCACGTGGCGGCCACACAGTGTATGTGTACATTGTCTTGATTGGTCCCACACACGCTCGCTGTTTGAAGAGCCAATTGCTTCACGAAATTTCGGGCCAAATACAAATATCACCAGTACAAATATCATTGAACGATTCGTTACCTAGGTTGCCAGAAGTGACCGGACCCACTGCTTCGTATCTGTGGTAAAATTTGAGAATGGGATAGAAGGATCTCGCATTCCTCTATTCATCGGGGCAATACATATAGCATAGATACGAGCTGCTCAGGAACGTGCACCGGAATGACCACGAATATCGAACCCGCTTTGAGTAATGTCGTAGCTGTAGAGCACTGAATTGAGTAAGATATTTGAGGTTACACAACTAATAACCAGTCCGTGTGCGAGAAAGCTGGCATTGACCAAATTGTCTCATTCTCTTATGAGATAAGATAGTTCTAAGAGAGATATACCAGACTGGATTGTTACATTTGATGGCACGAAAAATAACATACACGAGGAATAGTATGAAACAGGCATATGTGAAGAATTCAATATTGTCATGATCACAACCTTATCCGGAGTGAGTCATGAATAAATTATATATAGTATTCTAACAAAAGCTACATCGAAGAAAAATTTCACCTTCTTTTTTTGTTAGAAGATATGTATATGTGTTTTTACTCATATGATACAGTTTCGCTGATTACTAATGAAATGCCGAACTTTGAGATAACTATTAGGCGAATAGCGAGCTGAGACGGCAGCTGGTCGGCAGTACGTTCCTACGACATATATTTCGCATAATATGGCGCTCCGGTTCACTTCTGATAGGTAAGGCCTGAATATGTTTTTTGTTCATAAGTCGATATTAAGGCGTCTTTTCTATCAGTCGGAGTCAATGTTACCCAATATATTTAGCCCACAGGATACATTATGCCATATATATAAGATACTATATATATCGGAGCTTCTATGAGAATAACGAGCATATATTCAGATTTCAGAGCCTCATATCTTGCCGCCCTTCTTATACGTACACTGTAAATTTGTTACAACTAATAGACTCAGGTCACCGCCCATCTTTGGCCCTATTGTATGGTTTAATTAACCCTCGAGTATCTAATGGGTTTGCAGCTGTTGTTAATGCTCAAAATCACGGAGCGCGACCATGAGACGCAATGACTAAGACCAACTATTAGGTTTATTATACCACCGATACAAAAATCTCCTAATTCTCTCTTCTAAGGACAACAATTGATCAGTTAGGTACAATGGTGCCTATTGCTCATTACATCAAACTCTCATTTTAATATTTATGATGTTACGAAAAGATTTGCCACCACTTTTTGAGTGAGTTTCTGTGTCGATAGAGAAGCGACTTAAGGGCTGATGAGTTAACGATTAAGAGTTAGGTTTGGCTGCCTACTACACTTATATTATTTGCAAGTAATTATGCTCTACATTATACTATTATGAGATAAGAAATCTGAGAATAGCATGAATACGCCCTTTTATGATATCACTTACGGTCGAAAAATGTATAATCGGATCTTTATATGTAAAAATTTTCTAGAGAATAAATGTTTTGTGATGAGTAAATGAGGTAGAGAGGATTATGGATATAATATTTTGAAATAGGACAAATTTAGATTGTCATCGTGTGAGGAAACATAAAGATTTAGGATAATTAGGAAACGGTGGAAATAGAGATGAGTGTGGGTGTTGAAACATAGTATGTATATTTGGTTGTTATGTCACTTATAGTGGAATCCGAGGAACTAAGAGGAGGATATGATGAAGACAATCTGATGAGTGATGATGTTAGGTTAGATAGGAGATAATGGATATAGTAAATTTGTGGTAGTTGTAAGTTATCTATGAGTCTAAAGGGTATAATTATATTAGAAAGTTTTAAAAGTCAAAATTTGTGGTTGCGACATATAATCCCACTCTGAGTGGATAATACGTTTATAAAGTGAGTGATTAACACTACTGAGGTATATCTGATAAGTGAATTTGGATGGGAGTGAATAGGAGTTTCAAATTGATTTTCTTGCATATATTATCACCCATTTAACACCCACACTCACTCACACACTTGGCACCACCACTCACGGGCAGAGTCATATTCAAGGAAGGGGTGTAGTACTTCAAAAGTTCCCCTCTAGCGCAATTACGACATATTAGCACAGTACGAGGGTCTTAAAGATGATCGATACTATTAAAAATTCAGTAGGAAATACTAGAAGATGAAAAAGAATAACATACACAGAGGTGGTGGAAGAAGGAAGCACCACAGCAAACTAGCTGAAGTTCCAAATGTCAAGCAAATAACGGTGCGCCGATACATGCACATATTGTGAGCTCGACAAAGCAAGCGTCGTAAAGTGAGGGTGTGAGCGAGTTATAGTCATCTGGCACTTGATCGGCTTGTCAGGTAACCATATAGAAAGAGATTTGCATCAACATCGGCTGCGCAAGATAGTATAGGATCAAGTGAACTGAAAGGTACAGAACAGTTTTATACATAGCCTCTTATTTGCCAGTGTCACCTGTCAAAACCGGGGTAGGCCAGAGCCCCCCCAGAGATGAGACCTTTGTCTGAGTGAGCAACGAGAGATAGAGAGGGAAAGTCTACATCTACAACCACTAACTTGCAGTCTTGAGGCGCCTAGAAACGTTTGTGATTGAGGTTTCAGAATTTTTTTGTTCATGTATAGGGACAATGTTATTATGGTAAGGAGAGACGACAGAACGTCGAAGAACAGAAATTGAAGTATTTGATAGAAGGAGATTGTAAAATTGGGTTTTTTAAAGAATTGAATTCACAAAGTATTTGCTAATCCTATTCACGACGAATAAACATCGGAAGATTAAAATGAAAGGCATTTCATTAAGTAAAATGGGAGTAGAATGAATATTGAGTTAAGAATGTAATGGTAGAGTCAGTCTGGAATAGCGAGTGATAGGAAGTTATTTCGAGGTGCATGAGTGAGAAGATATTAATGAAAGTTATGAGACGTGAAAGATAGGATATAATGACAGAACGTAACGGAGAACAATCAGCAATTGAGCAAGAAAAGAGATAGGAAGTCGTTCCCATCAACATACTAGCCAGGATATGTGAGCGATTTGAAAGAAAGCTAGATATAAGTACGCAAAGTAAGTGAGAAGGAGGAAACCCAATAAGAGGTGGGCAAAGCCTTGGAGAGTCAGTGGACGCTGCGCATACTCGGTCATGCGTTTGGGATATGCTCAAGCGCACGAGCTCCAACGTGTCTGTCACCTGTAGTGGTTCCTATCGAGAGCCGAAAAATCAGAATCGATACGGGTTAGAAGTAGGCAGATGTGATATCGCCCAGTTAACGACTTGCGTGGCGCAACTGAAGAGAGCGTCGTAGTCGACTGGTCAAATACAGTGGAGTTTCCACGAGTGAGCTAAGAAGATTGCGTGTTGAGAAGGGTTTTCAGAGTATTCTTGGAGAATTAGAATAGCAAAGTAATTGAGGTATATATTAGTAGAGGATTCAGAGCTGGCTGTCCTCTTTTTTTTCGATAGGTTGGAACGATTGTGAGGAGCTGCTCAACAACTGAGAGGGGGTGAAGAAAGGTGACTAAGGTATTCGAGACAGGGTGAGAAATATCGGTTGAGGTCAGAGGGGACCGGAAGAGATTAGACCTCTTTCAGTTTGGGAAATTAGGTGACAACACAATGACAGATCGAATAAGAGGAGGAAAGCAGATTTACATGAAGTTGCCTAGAAGATTGAAAGAAATTTGTCGTAGGACGAACCAACGGAGGTTATGCGACTTTCTCTTTTGATAAGCCAGCCTTTTTGCTCGTCGAAGAGTATTACCCTGCAGACGATTTCCTAAAGCCTGAAATGAAAATCTATAGAGAGTGATAGGTAGAATCGATGAATTTTTTCGCTACACTCTGCGATAGGCAAGTATGGTCTGTCTTAATGCCTGAATGGCGGAAGAGAGAAATAAGGTGCCACGATCGATATCGAAACAATTTGGTTTAAATGAAGATGAGAAAGATTTAGTTTTTAGGAAATGGAGAATGAAAGTGAGGAAGAAAAATTTAGGGCTGAAAAAGGAATGAAACCTGCTCTGCACATCAACGATTACAGGCACCACGCTTATATTTTAGAATCTATACATCCAGTGAGTAGAGTTTCATTATTGAGGTAGCCAATTTGCTGACTCAATCTGCAAACTGGAGACCTTACTTTAAGTCCCGTGGTCCTAGAATATTTTTATATAGCATGTATGATTTATTGAGGAACAGCCAGATAGAACCGTAAGAAATCGGTTACGGACCATAAACAGTGTCTCCTGGACATGGTTTCAACTTAATAAAATGCTTTTATTTCCATTAGAATTTAACTATTATTATTATTATTATTATGTATTATTCTTTAATTATTGAATTATTATGTTGATTTCATATCATTATTATTATTGATTATTTACTATATTTTATTATGTATATTATTATTATGTATTCTTGATTATTATTACTTATTCACTTAATTGGAGGACTCAAGGAATCAAAATGTTTGATCGCTAAAATAATTTGCGGTAGGTAAACCACATGACCCGCCTGTCGTACAGCCGTTATATATACTATAAAATACTATATTTATATATATTATCATTGATATTATTAGTTATAGGTAACATAATATAGTATCTATATATATATTTATATATTCTGTAATTTTGTTGTATTATAGGGGTCTAGTATATATGCTCGGCTTGGCTATAGAAGCGCGTATAGTATGCCATATGGGTATGAACGATTACTTAGATTGGTTAATCAGTATCTATATATATAGTCATAGTATTCATATATACTATATACTGATACTATATAGAGAGAGAGTGAGACAGAGAGGGAGGGAGATTAAGAGAGAGAGGAAAGTTTTTAACATCATTTTTTTTTTCATTTATCGTCAACGTCCATCGGCAAAAATTTGCTTCTATTGCGCTCATCGGTCAAAATTTCCATAATCGTCGCCCAAATCGAACTGTATTATAATTTATTAATAATATGATATCAAATAAAAATAATCAGATCATCTGTGAAGATGTAAGTAATTTATATGCCCCAATACTGGCGCACTAATAAAGACTTTATGTAAGTGATCGGGAAATGTCATACTTTGATAATGATGTTGTAATCAGTGCCTCTATCTAACACTAATTGGGTTAATTACTGTAGTTTTGTTGTTTACGTATGTTTCGTTGATGTGCCAGGAATTGTTCGAATGGCTAAATTTACCGCCTAAAAGAAGATGTTAACTTGATATTGGAAGTATGAGAAACTCAATTATAGTAATCTAAAAAAAGCCGCAAAATAAAAAAAAACCCAAGATTATGTTGGCCTTGTGATCTGTTCTTGTTAAAAAAAAACGGGAACGTTTTTTTTTTATCCCACCCTGAATATATATATATATCATTTAATGATATAACATATTAATATATAATAGTATATATATATATAACGTATATATATAGTAAGTATATATAAGTATAGCTAAGTATATAGTAATATCGTATATAGTTAATATGAGATAATATAACTATAAATTATATGTATGGTGCATATAATAATGTGTTTGAACTGAAAAAAAATTTGATAAGAGAATAGTGTGGGTTCCTCGTCTAATAACCTTTACCATATATACATATATAGTATAAGTATAATATAATATATATATATAATAGTATATATATAATAATAAATAGGTAATTTATATATATATATGATAGTACTCTTATATATATAATTAAAGATCTAATTTTTGTGAGATAAAAACCTATACAATTAATTTTGTATCAGGGTGCAAAAAAAGGTGCGGTCTTGAGCGCTTTACCGACAGTGATGTACTTTCGTAAGATGTACTCTGTCAAAGGGTTCCGTGCGAGCTTACTATCTTGCACCTGAGGTAAGTACATCTCAGAAGGTAAAGGATTTACAAACCTACTTATAGGTAGCAATCTAATTGAAAAATATATATATAGATAATAATAGATATTAATATGACTATATGATACTATAGCATCCAGTTATTGGTGTTTGATTATTAATTAGTAGTAGTGTATATATAAAATATTACTAATATAATACTAATATACTGATAGTCTGTATATATAGGTATAGGTGGCAATAGGTATATTAGGTACATACATGTGTGCATATCTTACTTTGATAGGTGTCAGTATACTATAGTAACTATATATATTACTGATATATTTATTTTCTTTGCTATTCGTCTTGCCCTCATAATCTTTCTTTAGGAGATTTTGCTCATTTTCATAGTATGGTAGATTAATCTCTCTGGCATGGTAGATTCAAATCCCATTCAACTTTTTTTTTTATTTTTCATACCTCTGTTGTTTGTCATTGAGTTGTTTTTATTACATACTGAGTCTTTCCATATTTGAGGTATTATTTCCAGGCTTTATATAACTTTTTTGCTTTGGTTTCTGCCTATATCTATCCAATATGCTCGATTTCCTAATAATTTTCAATCTTTAAGGCATCTCTTTCTCCTTCGCGCTATTTATGTTTACTACGTTTTTCGGATTTTCATCCTCATTTATAAGTTACTTCGCTTTCGCATTGGGTTTTCTATCTTTTTTCCATGTAATTTTTGAGAAATTCCATTCTGGCTGTTTTGATTTAATATATCTTGTTAATATCTCTTTTAAGTTGTTTTCTCACTCTCTCTATTTGTTGTATGTTTTGCTCTCTACCAGTTTTCTCTAGCATCTCTTTCAAAATGGCTCTGGCTCTGTAACTATTAAATATTTTAAGTGTTGTTAAACCTAATTTCGCCTATTTCGATAGTTATTAGGTCTTTTCCAAATTTGCTAGGATTTTAGATGATTGTGTGTACTTGGATATTATGTAGTCTGATAAAATCAAATACTTCTTATTCCTCATCTAATAAATCTATTGAGGGGACTGGAAGGTGGCGTACGTCACTAGTTTACTTAGCTAGTCTATAATCTACAAACACTTCACAAGTTATTTGCTTTGCCAATGTGGTAAAATAATCCGTCTGCGACCTTTTATATGCACGAACGTTAAGTATATGCGATTTAATAATTATTGGCGCCGACGCTCTGAGACATGCTGAGTCCGATGCCTTTGTAATCATTCTTTTCCCGCTGTTTTTATCGAGTTGTTCTGATATCCAATACGCTATGGTATAGAGGTTGCCAATTGTGAAATGTTCTCTCATAGGATCTATGATAGTAAGATTGTTTGCACTTTCATCTCGTAATAAGGTTTCAATATTCTTTTTTTTTGTATTTTCTCCTTTTGCCCTCTATGGTTGTGTCCGTGGTTCATACTTTACTTTCAGATAAAGTCTTATATCACTATTTCATAAAATAATTAAAACTTTGTGTATATAAAAGATCACTATGTTTTTTATTCAAACTTTTCACTTGTGGTAGACGCATGCGGATGATGTGCGTGGCTGTGTTGTGCAGCGAGATGGAGACGTCGCTGGACGTGTGCTCAGTACTTAAGGTTAGTCTGTTGGTGTACAGTTGATGGCGGTGCTGCCTCGTCGTCGGATGAGTGCGAGTACCATTAACCTTTCCTTTTTTTTTAGTTCCACACTTCCCGACCACTATTTTGCTTATTTATATTGTCACAAAATCATCTCTAATCAATCTATGGGTTGCCCGTGGGTGTTTTACTATCGATGAAATAACTTAAAATCAATTGTTTCCTTATTTTACCTGGTAAATTATAGTTCCAAAATTTCAGCTAATGTTTGTATTTCAAGTGGGTCTGTTCAGATCTTGAAAATTAAATCAATAGCTTTTAAGTGCTAGCCTAATATGCCTTAACCAGTCTTCATATTTCCCTATTTCTAGTCACTTTAGCCTACTGAGAATATTCTCCATCTTCCGCGGTATTTTAAACCTTTAATTTCTGCATATGTCGGGGTTTTCATTCTCATTTTCCACTGAACTGAGCCACACCTTACTTCTTCATTTCATATCATACTTTCCTACTTGGCCTTTCCTGCTGGTCTTTGGCTATTGGTCTGGAAGAGCGTGTTCTAACTTCTTAGCTTTTTTTGGGGCCTTCCTCCGTTCTAAAAATGTTCGCACACTTTTTGCCTCCGCGACATTTTCTATTTTCAAACCTAACAGGGGTCCTCCAGCTTTCTGGGGGAGGATTGTGGTTATTTCTTCCCTAGCCCTTTTTTGGGTCTTAATCAATCTCAAACTCTGTAGCCGCCTTAATTTTTTCCTTTAAATGCCTGACTAATTTCCTTTTCCTTTTTCTTCATTTTTCTCCCCTTGAATTGTGTCAATTTTCCTTTAAATTTACTATATCAACACGATATGTGTTTTTCCTATTTTGTTTATCTTCTATTTCATTTCTTCTCTAATGGTTATCTATAAGAGCTGCTTTCATTATCTGATTGTGGATGTGCTGGACATTTCTTCTTCTCATTGTCCATAATTTCTACTTGCAACTTCTTTTTATGGTGTTCTACGGTAGATTATTGAAGCAATTTTGATAGATCTTGGACATTCTGTTTCTTGATTGCTTATCTTACCATATTGGTTTCATCACCGATTACAGGCTCTTGGCAAGCGTATATTGACATGACTTGATTATGTACTAATTGAGCTTCATTTTATTTCATAGTCTGATTGTATCGATTTAAGGTCAACTACAATAATAAGTGGGTGATAGGCCATGAAACACTATTGCGTGTACCCGTTGCTCACATTCTATATCTATTGGCATGTCTAGCGGCGCTATCTATATGAAAATGGATATACATGTGACAACACTTTATTATTCTGGTAGACTGTGGGTATTTCACAATTCCAGTTAGCTTTGATTAATTTATTTATGATTTTGTGTTGGTTTGAAACAGTATAAAATGGTTCCAGGTATTATAGCTGCACAAAAATGAAAAATTTATTAATTAAAACATCATATCTGTGGGTCAAAGTCTTCCTTTGCCTTGTGCTTTGTATAGTTGCGTATTTATTTCATAATGATGTAATAATGCGATAAATGAAGTTCCGTTCAGTTGGATTATAATTTAACAATCCTGATGGTTCATTCATTAGCTTTGGCGCGGTTCTAGTTAATTTTTTGTAGAATGTCTCTTCATTTTTTTTTTTTTGCTTCAATTGACAAATGTATTATACAGTCGTAAGCTGTGTTTGTTTATACCAATATTGTATGTGTATGGTTCTGCAGACTATATTACCAGGTTCTTTTCTTTTTTTACCAGATTAGCTAATTTATTTGAATATATTTAACAAATAAATATTAAAATGGATATCAAAGATGAAATATTTTTGAAATAAAGGAAGAAAGAATTGGACGCCCCAATAGACCAAGGGGATAATTGTTTTTATCAGAAGGATTCTCATCTGGTATATATTAGTGTCTATTAGATCTATAGTTATTATATATTATGAATATATAATAAGCGTATGATTTAATACC
>JABUQX010107749.1:5000-12500 GCA_015478945.1 Trachelipus rathkii
ATATACTATATATATATATATATATATATAGAGGTATATATATATGATTTCGTTTCGAAGGCTCACTGTTAAGCCGCCGCCCAATATTTCTTTTCTATATTCTATTTTAATATTAGCGATTGGTGGCAATTGTTATTTCTCTGAGTCAAAAAAATAGTTCCTTTTCTTATATGGCTAAGCAAGTTCCGTATTTGCCTACCGACTCAATTGGCACTTATTTTTTTTTAAAGAATCCCAATTTAAATTACATTTGCAAGAAATAATAATAATATTATTAACAAGAAATAATAATAATTAACTAATTAATTTTGCTAACTTGATCATCTCTTATACAGACTTATTTAATTCATAATTTCATATAGAATCATTGACTCATTCTTCCGACCAGAGTCGCCAGACTCGCTATTGAGTCAGACTACTTCTAGGCTAGTAGCTAATTTGCCTCAGGCAGACAGTAGTTTTATTTTCATGTCATTAATGAGAAAAATGTTTCTGTGTGGAGTTGGAGTTAGTTATAAATAAGCTTTTCATATAGGTTTATTGAATATTTCAATTTTTCTGATTTTTGTGCGTTTTTTAAATAAATTGAAGCTCTTAGGTTTTAATAAATACGGGGATATTGATTTCGTATTCGTTTTAAGTTTCATTAAAAATTTAAATTTTTTCCTTTCAGTGTTTGTAGGCCTATATATTATATATAGGTACTTATATATAATATATATATATATATAATATATATTAGAATAGCCTATATATAAATATATATAGTATAGTATATATATGATTATCTATGCTAAAAAACTATATTTTATTTTATATTTTAAATGGTGATGTAAAAGGACTAGGTCGAGTGCGCTAGGTTCTGCATGAGGGTAATGTTGTTACCTGTGTTATTATTGCATAGTAGCGAGACTATGGTCTAAGAATAAAAAGTATAGATCTAAAGTCCAATGTGTTCAGATGGACAATCTTAGGGGGCGTGCTAGGTGTGAGAAGAATGATAAAATGAGGAATGAAATTATATTAGAGAGTTGTGTGGTGTGAAGAAAGGGGTAAAAGAGAGAATAATGAAAGTATGTTGAGATGGTTTTGGTCATGTGGAAAGGATGATGATAATCGGTTGGTTAAGCGGATGTTAGTGGCGAGTGTGCTGGGAATCGAACGGTTGGGAGACCGAAGAAAAAAGTGGATTGAATCAGTAAAGAATGCCTCTGGAGGAGAGAACTGTGAGTTTGGCAGAGGCGAGAAAGAAGGTGCATAATAGGAGAGGAATGGCGGGGGTGTTGTGAAGGGGGTATGGTTGTGGCCCACCTGGGCCCAGGGATGAACCCTACACTTGACGACTTACTATAGTGTGGATCCCGTCGCGGTCCATGGAAGCCTAGGGTGGTTTTTCTGATGCGACGAGTTTTTACTTAATTAATTGGTAACAGAGGGGGCGATAAGCCTGGGCCTTCTTTCGACATTTGTCATGATCTCATACTGCTTTTCTTTTGATGCTTAGCGCACCTTACTCCCAATCTTGGGAAAAAGGTAGATAAAGGAAGAAAGAAAAGATAATATATTATATATATATATATATATTATATATTATAGTATTATATATATATATATATATATATATATATATATATATATATTATATAGATATATAATATATATATATATATATATATATATATATATTGATTTGCCTACTCAAAAATTTTGAATAAAGGTATATATACGATATATATATATAATATATATATATAATAGTATAATATATATTATTATAATATATATATATATATATATATATATATATATATTATTATATATATATATATAATATATATATATATATATGGGCAAAAAAAATTTACAATGTTTTTGAAATCAGCAATTTGAAATTATGAAAAGATATAAATGATAAATGTGTGCTGATAATTGATAATTATAAGAAAGTTTGGGAAAGATGAACGTTTCAAGAATTCCAACCCTCTCAATATAACTTTACAACTAATCCCATAAAAATGTTTATTTACTTTAACATCTTAATAGCAATGTTCTAATTCAATAGAAAAATTATTAAAAGTTTTCAGTTTTTATTATTTTAGTATTTTGTTGTTATAATTTTTTTTTAAAACTGAGTTAGTACTTTTTCCTTCTCATTTATTTGCTATCTAAATACATAATTAAGATGCTATATGCTTTCAATTTGATCGCTTTTTTATTACTTTTTTATTCGGTTTGCAACTCTCTAATATATATATAATATATATATATATATATATATATAATATATACATATATATATATATATATATATATATTATATATATATATATATATATATATATATATATATATATATATATATATATATATATATATATATATATAAAGAATTCAACCTCGATATAAAATAAACATCCGAGATTATGGAGGGAAGGTGACGGCTTATCATCGAAAAGGGGAAGAAAATGTGTGTGCTTCTTTCTCTTTTTTGCAAATCCTTCCGTGAAAGAGGTTGTCCCTTCACTTCAGGGTCATACATAGAAGCCGTCTCCTGATCTTAGAAAACACGGACGTAGAGTTTAGCAGCATATTGCGCTGCAAGTTACTATAATAAATACAGTGTGTAACGACTCCAAAATAAATTTGATAAAGAATTATTTGCACAATTTCTGATCATTGTAATTTCGTTTCATACCATCATATGTGGAAGAAATTGTAATCGATATACCAAGATATCCCATTCCGGAGGAAGATACTTGGCGTCAGGAGCTTTCGCAGGTCATCTGCCGCTGCAATCTATAAAAAGGGAGAAGAGGGAAACCTGCTCTGCAACCCGTAGAAAACAACACCTTTTCCAAGAACTGGAATTCTACAAAGTTAAAAGGTTAGTTCTCTTTCTTCCCTCATACGTCTTCTCGGATGATTCGTTTAACTTTAATAGTCATATCTTGGGTTTATAAATATTATATTTCTTTATTTTATTAACTACTGTGGGGAGTAAACCCCTACTAGGCGCGTCCCCCAGGTGGCGGATGGGGGAGGACCCTCTAAGGAGGGTAGCTCCGAAATATATAAATAAGGAGCCGTGGACCAAAACTGCAGCCAGGACAGGCCTAGCAAGCCGCTGGCGAAGTGACAATGCTCAAGAAACTCCTGTTTTGCCTCGGAACTACGGACTGATTAGACGAAGACGACTGCGCGATAAAGGACCTGAAAACGGAAATCCTTCCGGGAGAGGCCTTAGGGTGGCTACCCTGAATGTTGGAACCCTGAGGGGTAAGGAGGAGGAGATGGTGGAGCTGATGCTGGAAAGGAAGTTGGATATTTTGGGAGTCTGTGAAACCAGACTCATGGGAAGTGGAAGCAGAACAATACATAAAAACTATCAACTGATGTACAGTGGTGAAGATGCACATAGACATGGGGTATGAGTAACATTAATTGACGGAAGAAAAGGCACAGAGAGTAGAAAGTGTGGATTATGGAGGTGAAAGAATGATGATGTTTTCGATCAAAATGGAACACATGGGTGTTAGTGTTGTACAGGTATATGCACCGCAACAGGGAAGAACTGAAGCTGATAGGGAAGAGTTTCGTAGGAAACTGTAAGAACATAAAAATAGGGCGCCATATGCAGAAAGAATAGTGATAATGGGAGATTTAAATGGACATGTTGGAACGCAGAGAAGAGGTGTGGAGAGTGTTATAGGAGCTTTCAGCGATGGCGAGAGAAACAGAGCTGGAGAGAGAGTGATAGATTTCTGTTTGCAGAATGGATTAACAGTTATGAACACCTGTTATAAACATAGAGAATGCCATGAGTGGACCTGGTATAGATGGAGCAGAGAAAGAGTTGTCTATGTGGAGAAATCCATGATAGATCTGATACTGACTAATAAAAAAGAGATGTTTAGAGATGTAAAGAGTGTACCATCCGTGTCTGGAGATGCAGACCACCGTATGGTGTTGGGGAAGATGATATTAAAGAAACCTACTTTGCATCCAAGAAAGATGAGAAGGAGAGTGCAAATAGAAACGATTAAAGAGGCAGGATGTAGAGAGAATTATCAGCGGCAAATAAGAAATAACATGACAGCGGAAGAGGAGGGACAAAGTGTTGAGGAGTGCTGGAACACCTTTAAAGAAGCGGTGCGAAAGCGCGCGGAAGGAACGATGGGAATGAAAATGGTGGGAGAAAAAAAAAGAAGAAACACCATGGTGGACAGAACGTGTTAAAACTGCTGTACAAGAGAAGATGAGATGTTTTAGGAAATGGATAAAAACGAGAGGCGAGCTGGAGAGAAGAGAATATGTAGAGGCTCGGCGAGAGTCTGATAGAGTGAAAAGGATGGAAAAGGAAACCACATGGGAAAAAATTGAAAATGAGTTGGAGAAGATGTGAAACAGGCGTAAGAAAGCTGGTTTTTAATATAGCTAAGAATTACATGAAAAACTTGACACCAATGGCACAAGCCATAAAAGGCGAAAATCAAGTCCTAATAGTAAACCAAAGGGAGATTGACGGAAGATGGAGGAGATTCTTTGAAGATTTGTACAATGTGGTGGGCGTAGCGGAGGAAAGATTGCGAGAGCCTGATTTGTTGGAGGCTGGGAGAGAGGAGGAGTGGTTTATCACGGAGGAGGAGATGAAGGTGGCGTTGAAAGGTATGAAGAGCGGAAAAGCGGCGGGAGAAGATGGAATAGTTGCGGAGATGCTGAAGGAAATGGGAGTTGAAGGGACAAGACGGATGTTAAATCTGATGAACAGGTGTTGGAGAGATGAGGTGGTACCCGGTGAATGGAGTAGGGCAACAATCTGCCCCATATATAAAAAAAGGAGATAAAACAGAATGTGGAAACCATAGAGGAATCGCATTAATGTCGCATCTTGCGAAGATCTATGAAAAGATATTAGAGAGAAGGCTGAGAGAGGTGGTGGAACACAAGCTAGAAGAATGGCAACATGGTTTCAGACCGGGGAGATCGACTATAGATCTGGTGTTCGCTTTGAAGATGATAAGTGAAAAGAATTGGGAATTTAATAGGAAAACATATGCAGCTTTCGTAGACCTAGAAAAGGCTTTTGATAGAGTGCCAAGGGAGTTGTTGTGGAGGGAGCTGAGAAGAATAGAATATGGAATACCTGGGAAATTGATAAAAGCTATAAAAGTGCAGAGTAAAGACTATATCCGGTGAGGGAGAATGGTTTAACGTCACAAAGGGGGTGAAGCAAGGGAGCATGCTGTCTCCAAAACTGTTCATTATATCTATTATATAATATATATATATATATATATTATATTATATATCATATATACTATATATATATATATAACTATATATATATACAGTTGTGGGAGAACCGAGCGGAACAGAGGGGAGGTGATGTTGATCGAAGGTGGTGGAGATGTTCGCGCAAAATGAAGAGAGACTGCAGAATTTTCTGTAGGTTTGGGACGAGGAATTGGAGGAGAAGACTATTAAGATAAACCGAGAGAAGACAGAGGTGATGTTGATAGGAGGTGGTGGAGATGTCCTGGAGGTGAGTTTGAGTGGAGAAAGGCTGAGACAAACGGACCAGTTTAAATATTTGGGGGTGCACTATGGTGAGGAAAACGATACAATGTTGGAATTAAATAAGAGAATTGGGAAATTTAATGGGACAACAGCATAGTTGTTCCCATTGTTGAATGAAAGGGTAATTTCGAGACGGGTCAAGAGGGTGATGTACGCAAGTATATGGAGACCAATACTGACGTACGGACATGAAGCATGGCCCTTAATACGAGAGCAAAGAGCAAGTTGGAGACTTGCGAGATGCGTGTAATGCGAATGATCAGAGGAGTGACGAGAAGAGACGGAAGGAGAAATGAGGAGGTTAGGGCGGATTTAGTCGTGAGAGGCGTGGTGGAACTTGTGGAGAGGGGACAGCTGTGGTGGTACGGACATGTTAAGAGGATAGAGGAACAATGAGTCCCTAGAAGATATCTGGAATGGTTACCGGAGGGAGGAAGTAGTGTAGGAAGACCCAAAGTTAGATGGTGCGACAACGTGAGCGCGGCAATGGTGAAGAGAGGAAGGAGCGTCCAAGATGTGAGTGGACAGAGGACGTTGGAGAAGTTTCGTGCAGAACAACTGACAGATGCATGCATCTACAGGAGATTGGTGAGAAAGGTTAAAAATTTTTATTAACTGATCAAGTAGATTATATTTAAAATTTGGCATTGTTGCAGATTTAACTTTCGTGACAAATGATTATTTCCAAGTTTAAATCGTTCTACTCATCTCAAGAAATGAAGTCATTGAAGCAAAGTTTCTGTGACATATTTAAATTATTCATATTGAATTTGGATATAAATACATTTCTAAAGTTCTCTTTTCTTAAATCTAGTTATAAAAATTCGTTGATACCGAAAACATATTTAATCTCACTTACATTCTATATATATATATATATATATATATATATATATATATAATATTTATATATATATATATATTATATATATATTAATTATATATATATATATATATAATATAATATATATATATATATATATATATATATATAATATATACATATATATATATATATAATATATATATTATATATATATATATATTAATATATATATATATATATATATATATATATATAGATATAAATAATATATATATATATATGTTGTATGTATGTATGGTATATATAATATATATATATATATATATATATATATATATATATATATGTATAAAAAAATATGTCTTTTTTTAAATATATATATATATATATATATTATATATATATATGGAATGGCAGGCTCCAGCAGGATTTGCCAGGCCCTCTTCTCCAACTCAGATTTTAATAGGAGGTTCAAGTTATCATGACGAACCGTCCTAAGAGGGGCTACCGCCGGACATTCCTGGAGAACATGTCCCAAGGTTTCTACCCTGGGACAACCCAGATCACATCTTATCGTGGCGGCAGGGACGTCACGTCCTCTGTTAGATCTTTCTCGCGTAGCAATCAGGCCCTGTCGGATCTTTACGGAATCGACATACAATGAACCTCGCATCAGGCGAGTGCCGTCCACAATCTAGTTGTAACAGCCGATTGCTTCGTAGCACAAGCCAGACCGAGTCAGTCTCTAAACTCCACTTCTTGGAGCCTCCTCGTCCTCGACGAGACCAGTATTCTGATAGCTGAAGCGGCCAGGGCCCATACACCGCCCTGTCGCTCCATCTCGCCGCGCAATGATTCGAGCTGAGTGCAAATAGACTGCTCAAACTCCGGTATCCCCAGCCCACCCCTAGGGGGCGGTTGACTGAACATGGGGACCGGAGTATCGGAAGGAAGATGCATAAACTTCCTCACCTCTGCCCGAACAATTCTATCTGCCTCACGCAGCGCAATTATTGTAAGGCGAACTAATAACTAACTAAAAACCCGCCATTTTGGCTTAGTCAAAATATACTATGTGATGCCCAAACCATCCATAT
>JABUQX010107749.1:22500-28094 GCA_015478945.1 Trachelipus rathkii
CTCGAAATCCAGCCTGGATTTTGGTTGCTGCTTTTTCCAGATCAGGATCGTTTAAGTCAATGTCTGAAAAAGAATATAGAAAATTTTACTTTCTTATATATATATATATATATATATATATATATATGATCAAGAACGGAGATATATATATATATTATATATATATATATATATATTATATATATTATATATATATATCTATATATATATATATATAGTATTATTATATATATATACATATATT
Organism: Trachelipus rathkii; assembly: GCA_015478945.1. Taxonomy (NCBI): domain Eukaryota; kingdom Metazoa; phylum Arthropoda; class Malacostraca; order Isopoda; family Trachelipodidae; genus Trachelipus; species Trachelipus rathkii. The sequence continues at coordinate 22,745 of JABUQX010107749.1, forward strand.
TATATATATATATATATATATATATATATATATATTATATAATATATATCTATATTAATATACTATATATATATATATTTATATATATATTATATATATATATATGATCAAGAACGGAGGCAGACGAATTGGTGATTGATTGGATTTGGAAGTTGTGTAACAAAGCGTTTACTGGAGGGTAAGTTCCGAGGGATTGGAGGAGAGCAGTAATAGTACCTAATATATTGGTAAGGGGGACAAGAATAACAGAAGGAATTATATGGGAATTAGTTTATTGAGTGTTGTAGGGTAGAAATATGCTGGTATTTTGGTCAAAAGAGTGCGTCGAGTGATTGAAGGGCTGATTGGTGAAGAACATGGAGCGTTTAGGAGTGGTAGAGAATGTGTGGATCAAATCTTTACATTGAAACAAATGAATGAGAAAATGAGAGAGAAGAAGAATGAATTGTATTTCGGTTTTATGAATTTGCACCAGGCATATGCTATGGATTAAATAGGAAGTTCTACTATGGCAGGTTGCAGTGATATATGGGAGTTGGTGTAGGTTCTGAAGGAATCAAAAGTATGAATGACGATAGTGAAGCGTGTGTAAAAATAACTGGAGTCGTAAGTTATTGATTTAATATTAATTGCGGAGTGAGGCAAGGATGTGTTATGTCTCCTTGGTTATTCAATTTGTAGATGAATGGGATTATGAAAGAATTAGAGGTGGGGTGGCAGGAGATGGTGTTTGAATGATGGAGAATGGAAGAGAGTGAAGGGTGCCCTACCTATTATATGAGGATAATTTTTTCTTGTGTGGCGAATCTGAAGAGAAGAGTTTGAGAGGATTGGTAGAGAGCTTTGGCAGGGTGAGTAAAAAGGGGGGGGTTGAAAGTAAACGTAGATAAGATTAAGGTTATGGCTGTGAGTGGGGACAGTCCTCGGTGTGAAGTTATGTTAGATGGTGAGAAACTGGAACAGGTGTCTAAGTATAAATATTTACGATATATGTTGGATGAAAAGGGAACGGATGATGCAGAGTGTAGTAGGAAAGTTGTGAATGGCAGGAAGGTGGCTGGTGCAATTAATCCTTGGTGGATGTAAAGGGACTAAGTCTTGAGTGCGCTAGGGTCTTACATGAGGGTAGGTTGTTACCTGTGTTAATGCATAGTAGCAAGACTATAGTCTGAAATAAGAGTTATATAGATCTAAAGTACAATGCTTTCAGATAGACAATGTTAGGGGAGTGTTAGGTGTGAGAAGAATTGATAAAATGAAGAATGAAGGTATTAGAAATTTGCGTGGTGTGAAGAAAGAAGTAAATGAGAGAATGAATGAAAGTACGTTGAGATGGTTTGATTCATGTGGAAAGGATGGATGATAGTCGGTTGGTTAAGCGGATGTATACGTGGTGAGTGTGCTGGGAATCGACCGGCTTGGGAGACCCGAAGAATAGTGGATTGAGTCAGTAAAGGAATGCCTGGAGGATAGAAATGTAAGCTTGGAAGAGGCGAGAAGAAGGGTGCATAATATGAGTGAATGGCGGGGTTTTGTGAGGGGGTATGGTTGTGGACCACCTGGGCCAAGGGATGAACCCTACATTGACGAGATGTCATAGTGAGGGTCTGTCCCGGTCCCGTGAGGCTATATGGTGGATTTTCTGACTGCGACGAATTCTCACTAAAAGTATAAAGGGGGCGGCAAGGCTGAGCTTTCTTTTCGCTTGCGTCATATTCTTTCTACTACTTTTCCCTGTTCCTTGTGCATGCTACGAGCACTTACCCAGTCCTTGGGAGAGAAGGTTGGGGGATAATATATATATATATTTATATATATATATATATATATATATATATATATAATATTATATATATATTTATATAATATTATATATTATATATATATATATAATATATATATATATATAATATATATATAATAAATTATATAGGGAAAGAAAAAAAAAAATAAACTTTTTTTGGCCCCCCCCCCCCTTTTTTAAAATTGGGGGGGGGGGGGGGGGGGGGGTTTTGGGCTTCTTTCTCCATCATTCACCTACATTAAGGAGGATGAATAAATTTAAAAAATTCATATTTGAGATGATGCTTTTATTCAACATAAGTAGTAAATAAAATAAAAGTTAAAGTAATAAAAGACCCTTCTGTTGAGATACTCTTCGTGGGCGAATTGGTAGTCACAGCCTTTTCCCGCGCGTTTTCCAACAATTGCCTCTACTCTTCGTTTAGTGCGAAAAATTTGGTGATCCGAATTCAAGTCGCAGCCTTTCCTTGAAGTTTATCGCTTTTGCCGGGAGGATTTCTGGAGAGAGTATCTTGAGTGAGAATTTTCTTCTGATTCTTAATAAATTTTTTGTTGACTAAAGAGTATCTCAAAAGGACGAGTTTTATATATATTTTCACTTTGATTATGCTAAAATTTTGCTCGCGCAAAATCTTAGCATAAGTACGAACATAAAATAAAAAAATTTTTAACAAAGTTAATGGAGTGCTACATTACTTTCCTGCGCTAAACACGGAGTGAGAAAGTTATGTTATAATATTATACAAGAAATCATACTAAAATACATAGTTATACTTTCAATGCAAACATATCTAATTATATTCCGAAGACATACAGTAGATCATATCAAGCATTTGAAGGCAAATAATTATACAAGAAATGTAATTATTTTCAAATACGAGCATACTGGTTACATCCAAAAATCTATATATACAAATAATTGAATACATAAAAATACAATAATGTTATATATACAAAAAATAAAAAGGTGCTTTTAAACATAAGCATATTTTGGTTATATCCGTTAGATTAAAAACAAACATCACAACTTTAAATTCAAAAAATTTTATACATAATTATGGATATGAAACAATTAATTTATCTCCAAGTTAATTAAATAGGCCCACATCGATCGAACCGTTGAATCCCTACGGAAGGTCTTAGTATAAGGCGTTTCTAATGTATCCATGATTTGATCAATGCGCGCAACGTAATAGTTTTCAAAGCTGTAGTTACGAGAGAACATTGCTTGACATATGTAGAGAGAAAGTTGCTTGAAATTTGTCCTTTATTTTGAAAAATTTCTTCATACAAAAAAGGGGGGCGGTCACAGAACCATTTAAAATTCGAAAAGGAATAAACGTCTCGTAGTGTGAATCCAAAAATGAATTTTCTGCCCATAATCCAAACTTAAAATGAATGAAAGAAATCCATACGTAAAGGAAATTACATATGTATAGGCGAAGTTGCTTGAAATTTAGGTCCTTTTTTGAAAAATTTCTTCATACATAAAGGGAGAGGTCACAGAACCATTTAGAATTCGAAAAGGAATCAGAGTTCGTAATGGAATTCAAAATGAGTTTCTGCCCATAACCCAAACTTAAAATGATGAAAGAATCATGCCGAAAGGAAGTTTGCTATGTTAGCGATGAATCTCGAACTGTGATAATTGTGAAAAGATGAAAACCATAATCCAAAATTAATTAAATATGAAAATTTGAAGTTCCGTATCGATAATATTCGTTTGCTTGAGTCCATTTTCTTAGAGTGTTCTGATAGGGAATTTTTAGTATTATTTTATTTTTCTCTTTTTCTTCATTTGTTTGTTTTCTTTAGTTATCAGAAGGCATTGATTGAAGTTCTGTGTTCTACTCCGGGTTCACCAATTTATATAGGGCAGATACTAGCTAAATTGGTGGCTTCTTTGGTGAGCAAGCACCCTATATAAGAGGATGATAAATTTAAAAATTCATATTTGAGATGATGCTTTTATTCAACATAAGTAGATATTCAATAAAAGTAAGTAGTAATAAAAGACCCTTCTGTTGAGATACTCTCTCGTAGGGAATTGGTAGTCACAGCCTTTCCAACGCGTTTTCCACAATTGCCTTGACTTGGAGAAATTAGTGCGAAAATTTTGTGATGCAAAATTCCAGTCGCAGCCTTTTCCTTGAAGTTTATCGCTCTTGCCGGGAGGACTGGAGAGAGTATCTTGAGTGAGATTTTCTTCTGATTCTTAATAATTTGAATCTGACTGAAGAGTATCTAAAAATGAAAAATTTAATTATATATTTTCACTTTTGACTTATGCTAAAATTTTGCTCGCGCAAATCTTAGCATAAGTACGAACATAAATTAAAAATTTTTACAAAGTTAATGGAGTGCTACATATATATATATTCCTACTTTTCATCAACGATCTTCTTAGCTGCACTTCTAACTCTTCTCCCTCTTATGCCGATAACTCACTCTCCATTCCTCCATCATTTCAATGAGCTCCCTCGTTTGTATTTAGAGATGCCTCTCGTTTACAACTTTCTGATTTAATTCTTCCCGATTTGGTCGGGATTGGTCGCAATCTTGTGAAATTCAACTCTTTAAAAACTCAACTCCTTCCCATCTCCCTCTCTAAAACACCTCCCAACATTCCTATCCCCTTCGACGGCTCTAATGTCTCACCTGTAAACAACATAAACATTCTTGGACTGAAAATAACATAAATAGCGAATTGTCTTGGAGTCCTCATATCCAATCGGTTGCTAAAATGATCTCAAAAAATCTAGGAATTCTGCTCAGATTGCGTGAATTTTTTCCTTCTGCTCAGCTACTCCAGCTATATAAGGGTCTTAATTGCCCCTGTATGGAATACTGTTCTCCCATTTGGGGTGGATCAGGTTCCACCCTCCTTCTGGATAAGGTTGAGGTTAAGGCTAAGAGACTTATAAACTGTTCCATACTTTCTTACTCCCTTGACCCTCTTGCTCTGCGACGTGACATTGGCGCCGTATCTCATTTTTTATTGGTATTACAACTGCAGGTGCTCGAGAGAACTGAACCTTTCGCACTTCCTCACAGAAAAGCTTCCTAGTAACACAAGAGGTGCCTTACTCTCACATGAATATTGTGTAAACATTGAAGACTCAAAGATCATTCGTTTTGGTGCCTCCTTCTTTCCAGCCATATCTGCTTTGTGGAACTCCTTCCCTTCATCTATTTTCCCTGCAGTATTCAATCTTCCTTTCTTTAAGTCCCACGTTTGCTCTCACCTGATTGAATAGAGTTAGACAAGTGACTGGGTGGGTTTATTTTCGATTTGTTTTATGTTTTTATCTTTGCCCCCTCCTTTTGAAAATGGCCCTGCCCGTGAGTGGTGGCATCGTGTAAATATATATATATATATATATATATATATATATATATATATATATATTATATATATATCATTATATATTATATATTATATATATATATATTATATATATATTATATTAATATACCGTATATATATATTTATATATATACGTATTATATATATATATATATATTATATATATATATATATATATTA
>JABUQX010107750.1:0-10000 GCA_015478945.1 Trachelipus rathkii
AATATAGCGCTTACGCCCTTGTTGCTTGATCTGAGAGACTATCCAAGCTTTGGCCTACAAGCGTCAGGCGACGACCAACCCTGGAGGTCCAAACAACCGAAGTCTGTTTGACCGCACAGACACAGTACTGAGCGCCGCGAGAGCGTGCACACATCCTGCCGTATTATTATATTATTATTATTATTCTTATTCATTATTATTATTTATTAATTATTATTATTATTAATTATTATTATTATTATTATTATTATTACTTATATTATTATTAATATTAATTATTATTAGGTCGAAGAAGTGGAAACACTCTGAGTTGTTTTTAAACACTCTTTACGTATCTTCGTCACCTTCTGCCGTCTCCTCTTCCCGTCAGCGTCTTCTTGCACTGCCGTCGATTCCGATTCATCCTCCTTTAGAGACTTTTTGTGTCTGTCTGTGGTTTACCCCCTAGTCTTTCTACAGCCGCATCAGCAGCAGCTCCGCCTTCGGCTCCGGTTCCGGCCGCGATTCCAACTTCGGCTCCGGTCCGCCTCCGCGTGCGCATATACACATACCCATTATTATTATTATTAGTATTATTATATTATTAGCGCGAAAAGAATCGAATCTGAGTCGAAAAAACGATCCCTGTAGGGATCGTTTTTAACGCACTCCGACTTTGTATTCCGCGCGGCTGCTTTCTTCGCATAGCCAGTTTCAGAAGTTCAATATATAGTCTACATGGGGTTAGAGTTAGTATTGGTTAAATTGGTGGGGTGTTTTAGATGGGGAGGTAACCTCGTCGTAGACGATGTTAGCGTCCCCGAGGGTCCCCGCGAAGGGGGACCCACCTCTAACTTAAAAATCAAAAGTGTTCGTTATAGCTGAAATTTGGTGAGAGGAATTTCAGAGTTGAGTTTCTAGAAATCACCTTGGTATGCGGGAATCTGAGGAAGTTGGTTCCGGCAATCGGTGCTGGAGCCACTGGCGGAGCCGTGTTAAATAAACACTTCGTATAACAACAATGTTGGTGTTCTTATATAATGGTTATCGAGGTCGTAGAGTTCGATAATGATGGTTATAAGACCGTATAGGGTGTCTAGGAATCCACCACAGAAGGGAAACGCCACCCCAACATTAAATATTGCATAGAAGCAACGAACTTGATATAGCAGTCTTTTTAGGTTGTATCTTAGGTGTATACGGGGTAAAATGAACCGATTTGATCAAATTCGGGGGACCAGCCCCAAATCTGAAATATTGGCGTAGAAGGATGAAACTCGGTATATACAACCATTCTTAGAGTATCTTTCAGATGACCTCCGGGTGTAAATATGACTGTGGGTGTCGCAGATGGGGTACTCACCCAAAATCTGAAATATTGACATAGAACAGAAACTTGATATACATCCTTTTTAGGTTGTATCTTAGAATGTATATCCGGGGTAAAAATGACCGATTTGACAAACTCGGGGACCGCCCCCAAATTGAAATATTGAAACCTCTAGATGATGAAACTCGGTATATCAACCATCTTGAAGGATGTATCTTGATGACCCCGGGTTAAAAATGACTGGGGTGCGACCAGACGGGATACTCAACCCCCAAATCTGAATATGACATAGAACAACGAACTGACATACAGCCGTTTAGGTGTATTTAGATGTATAGCGGGTAAAATGACCGATTTGACGCAAATTCGGGGACCGGCCCCAAATCTGAAATATGTGACACCTAGAACGATAAACTCGGTATAGCCTACTCATATGAAGGTACCCATATCGTATTCGGGTTAATAGCCCGTACACAGCCTAAATGGGGGTCTCCGGGACCAAACGCTGAATATTAAACCTAGGAAACGATAAACTCCGGTATATACCTTTTCAAATAAGGTTACCATATCGTATAATGGGTCATAGCCGGTACACATCCCAAAGGGGGGTCACCAGCCCCACAAAACTTGAAATTGACGTAGAAGAACGAAACTTGGTATACATCTTTCTTTTGATGTATCTCTCGAACGAAAGAAAAAAGAAAAATTAAATAAATAAATAAAATTTCTTATTCCTTTTATGTTTATAAACTACAATTTACGTTTTTAAACATACCCTAACCAGTAAATCACTATCAAACCACCATTCCGCTCAGCATCGCAACTCCCCTCCTGACATCTGTGATCTATGGAATCTATTGATTAAGGTCACCATCTATTCGAGTGCATTTTGATAAACCATAACATAAATTAAGTTCTTTATACAAAGATCAGACAATATATGCTGACGTACCAAAGTTTCACATAAATAAAGCTTACTTAGCATCATCTGAACTATATATACACCCACAACGTAGAATACTTTACCCATCTTAGACAGGAAATAAATGGTTAACGTAACAGTTTCACACTTAAATCACAGTAAAGTACTAACATTACATCCAAAAACGTAACTTATTCACCTTTGTCAGCATGTCTCTAACATAACAATGTTATTTATTAACATGGTGATATGTAGCAAAAATTTATCGCATAACCGGGTGTAATTTATCATAACAGACCCAATGAGTATACTCTAACGTAAAAGTTTTCACATTAATAAAGCTAAACAAGCATCAACTGAACTAAGAATATAATGTACAAGGCAAACCAGACACATCTTTAGCAAGAATAAACTGCTATACTCTTAACAAGATCCACACTTAACAATGGTAAAGTAACTAACATAGCATGTAAATACGTAACCTATTCTTACTTTATCAAACCATATCTCACATTAACGATGTTAATTTACACTAACATGGTAATATTTAACTTAAAATTTATCACAACGGAATGGTCTAATTAATCAATATCTGATGCAACAATATACTCTAAACATGAATAAAGTTCCCTCATCATGAAAACTAACATAGCGTAACATGAACTAAGAAAATAAGCACAAAGAACAACCTATCACACCTTTGCACACTGATAAACTTTACATTAACAAAGTCCATCACTTTAACACATAAAGTAACTAACATGTTATGCAAAACGTAAAACCTAATCTTACTTTTTTCAAGCAATATCTCTACATATTAACGTTAATCTTACACTAACACACTATATTAGTTACAAAATGTTAATCATTAACCGTTGTCCGATTATCATCACGATCTAACAAATATATGCTAACAGTAAGCAATGTTTCAACATTAATAAAGCTAGACATAGCATCATATAACTAAGAATATAACGTACAACGACAAACCTAACACACTTACACACGAATAAACTGTTAACATTAACAAAGTTCCAGACTTAACAGCGGTAAAGTAACTAACTCATTACATACAAAACGTAACTATTCACTTTTTCATACATATCTCTAAAATTTTAACGTTAATCTTACATTGACACAGTCACATTATCAAAAAAATGTGTCAGAACTCATCCCTATACCCTCATAATACCCACGAGAAAGACGATAAGTAAAGTTTTTAGCTTATCTCTTTCTAGACTCGCCTCTTTCAAAAATACCAACTCTAAACTCTAAAACATGAAAATGATTTTATTCCTTTAACCATTATTGCATAAAAGTGAATGCCAATACTATTATATTTGACCTCTGGCTGGATTACTAGCAATGTTACAGTCGCCATTCGGTTTATGATTTAATATAAATGACACTTCGTTTGGGGAAATAACGAACCCTAGTGAAGATATCTATCAACAAGCGTAGAACAGGGAGAGTGTCATCGGATCAACACTGAGAAAAACTAATTCCTACTGGAAAGAAATAGTGTATAAACAGCCCTTAAATGTAATGAGATTCTTTTCTTTCAACCAATCATAAGAAAGTAAACAAGAATACAACGCACAAACGAACCATATCAGTTAAAAGGGTATTTATTCTCGTTAGACAACAACAACAACAACAACAAGCAACAACAACAACAACAACCACAACAACAACACCAACAACAACAAGAATATAGTTCTTTATATACAACCAACGAATATATGCTAACGTAACATTGTTTTTCACATTAATAAAGCTAACATAGCATTACCAGAACTAAAAATATAATAATGTACAATAACAAATCTAACACACCTTACGCTAGAATAAACAACTAACATTAACAAAGTTCCATACTTAACAACGGTAAAGTACATAGCACAGCATACAAAAACGTAACCTATTCACTCTTTTTCAAGCATATCTCTAACATATCAATGTAATTTTACATAACAATGGATTTTACTAGCATTAGAGTATCAATTTCGGGATAAACAAGCAAAAATGAGTTCTTTATATACTAAACATTCGGTATATGCTAATCGTAACAAGGTTTCCATATAATAAAGGCTAACATTAGCAATCATAGGAACTTAGAAAAATGTACAACCACCAAACTAACACAATTTAAGCACGAATAAAGTGTTAACATAACAAAGTTCCACACTTAACCACTGTAAGTAACTAACATTGCATACAAAACGTAACTTATTCATCTTTTTCATGCATAACTCTAACATATTAAGCGTTATTTTAACATTGCCGCAGTAATAAAATTTTTAACAAGGATCCGTCCCTACCCTCCCTGTATCTATTGTAGCTATTGATTCAAAGTCATATTTGAGTATCATTTTGGATAAACATACTATAAAAAATAAGTTCTTATATACTAACCTACGAATATATTCCTTAACCAACAAAGTTTAGCATCAATAAAGCTAAGATAATCATAACTGCGACTAGGAATATAATGTAACAAATGCAAACCTAAAATTCTCGCGTAAATGAATATCAGCTAAGATCTGAAAATTCCCTTACTTATCAAAAGGTAAGTAGCTAACAGGTCATACAATACTCGATATGTTCCAACTTTTCGCGCATGTCAGCCAACAGGTAACGCTGTATTATCTAAAAATCCCTTAAAAAGTGACAAATCTCCAAGATACCAACATCTTGAACTATGAATTGACACTATCTTCATCAAAGTGTCACTCGTTTCGAGTATAACATCATTTGACCTATGAATAATCGTAGACATTAGCAAAATTCTATGGCAAACTAACATTACTCAAAAAAACTTAACCTAGAATCACGTTTCTAACCACATCATCGTCATTAACCGACCAGTAAATGTTGAGTTCTTACAAAAAACTCATCATTTCTCTAACAAAATCAGTGTTTATTTTTCACATTGTCATAGTAATTTTTAACATAACGACCTAACTTAGGAATAAACAGTTTTCATTAACCAAGAGTATCTAAAGCAACCACATTACCTTCCGAGAGAAAAACCCAGGGGGATGTCCCCTTGAAAGGGAGTGAATCCTGCGAGGGGGGATCACCCCAAAGTGTGTAAGCGGATTTCCTCCGAAGGAGGGGTAAGGCCTCAGCCCTTCGGGCTGAGGCCCAAAGCCCGCTTACACCCCTTCGGGGTGATCCCCCCTCGCAGGATTCACACCCTTTCAATGGGCGCATCCCCCCTTGTTTTTCTCTCGATAAGGTAAGTGTGTTGCTTTAGATAACTTCTTGTTAATGAACAACTGTTTATTCTTAGTTAGGTACGTTAGGTTTAAATATTTACTATGACAATGTTAAAAATAACACTGAATTTATTAGAGAAATAATGAGTTTTTGTAAGATATTACTGTGTTAACTGACGATGATGTGTTAGAAACGTGAGCCTAGGTTAAGTTTTTGTTGAGTAATGTTAGGTTTGCCCTAGAATTTTGCTAATGTCTACGATTATTCATAGGTCAAATGATGTTATACTCGAAACGAGTGACACTTTGATGAAGATAGTGTCAATTCATAGTTCAAGATGTTGGTATCTTTGATAGATTGGTCACTTTGTTAGGGATTTTGTTAGATAATACGGCTTTACCTGTTGTTGATATGCGCGAAAAGTTGGCCACATACGAGTATTGTAATGACCTGTTGCTACTTTACCTTTGATACATTAGGGAATTTTCAGCATCCTTAGCTGATTATTCAATACGCGAGGAATGTAGGTTGCATTTGTACATTATATTCCAAGTCGCGGTTATGACCAAAAGATTGTTACTTTATTGATGCTAAAACTGTTGGTTAAGCATATATTCGTAGTTCAGTATATAAAGAACTTATTTTTATGTAATGTTTATCCAAAATGATACTCAACAATATGATCTTGAATCAATAGTAACAATAGAATCACAGAGGGTGGACGGATCTTGGTTAAATAATTACTGCGGCAATGTAATTAACGTTAATTGTTAGAGATATGCATGAAAAATTGTGAAAGGTTACGTTTGTATGCAATGTTAGTTACTTTACAGGTTTAAGTTTTGGTTGGGAAAAAAAAACTTTGTTAATGTTAAAACACTTTCATTCGTGCTTAAATTGTGTTAGTTTGTGTTGTAACATTAATTTTCTTAGTCCTAATGATGCTAATTTGCTTTAAATTAATATGGAACGCTTGTTATGTTAGCATATACTCGATGGTTAGTATATAAAGAACTCATTTTTTGTGCTATGTTTATCCGAATGATACTCTAATGCTACGTAAACTCATTGTTATGTAAAATTTAACGATTGGATATGTTAGAGATAGCTTGAAAAGAGTGAATAGGTTACGTTTTGTATGCTGAGCTAGGTACTTTACCGCCTGTTAATATGGAAACTTTGTAATGTTTAATGTTAATTCTAGCGTAAGGTGTGTTAAATTTTGTTTATTGTTACAATATATTCTTAGTTCTGGTAACTCTATGTTAGCTTTATTTAATGTGAAAATTGTTACGTTAGCAATATATTCGTTGTTTGTATATAAAGAACTTATTCTTGTACTATGTTATGTTGCTGTTGTTGTTGTTGTTGTTGTTAGTTGTTGTTGTTGTTGTTGTTTTGTTGTCTAACGAGAATACATACCTTTTTGAACTGATAATGGTTCGTTTGTGCGTTGTTTCTTGTTACTTTCTTCCTGATTGGCCTGCCAAGAAAAGAATCCATTACATTTAGGCTGTTTATAACACTAGTTTTCTTCAGTAGGATAGTTTTTTCTCAGTGTTGATAACGATGACATCTCCCTGCATCTCTACGTTTGTTGTTGATATCTCACTAGGAGTTTCGTTATTCCCAACGAAGTGTGCCATTTATATAAACGAACCGAATTGCGACTGCTTAACATTGCTAGTATATCCAGCCAGAGGGTGCAATTATATAGTATTTGCATCACTTTATGGCAAAATGGTTTAAAGAATAAAATCTTTTTCATGTTTAGAGTTGTATTCTTTGAAGGAGGCGAGTCTAGAAAGAGCATAAGCCTAAAAACTTTCTTTATAGTCCTTTTACTCGTTGGTATTATGAGGGTTAGGTAAATGGTTAATGAACACATTTTTTGAAAATGTTACTGTTCAATGTAGAGAATTAAACGTTAATATGTTAGAGATTATGTTGAAAAGTATAATATAGGTATCGTCTTTGTATGTAAGTTCGTTTACTTTACCGCTGTTAAGTCTGGAACTTTGTTAATGTTACAGTTTATTTGTGTGTAAGTTGTGTTAGTTTGTCGTTGTACATTATTTTCCTATTTCATATGATGCTATGTATGCTTTATTAATGTGAAAACATTGGTTATGTTAGCATATATTTGTTGATCAGTATGATAATGCGGACAAAGGTATGATACATTTTTGCTAAATATTAGTGTGTTAGTGTAAGATTAACGTTAATATGTTAGAGATATCTTGAAAAAGTAAAGATTAGGTACGTTTTTTGCATAAACTGGTTAGTTACTTTACGGTGTTAAGTGTGGAACTTTGTTATGTTAACAGTTTATCGTGTGCAAGTTGTGATAGGTTTGTTTGTGCCATTATTTCTAGTTCATGTTACGCTAATGTTAGTTTATTGATGGGAAACTTTATTATGTAGAGTATATTTTTTGATCAGTATGATAATTAGCCATTGTTGTGATAGCTAAATTTTCGTTAAATATTACCATGTTAGTGTAAATTAATGTTATGTTGGAGATATGGTTGAAAATAAGAATACGTTAACGTATTTCATGCTAGTTAGTTACTTTGCAGGCGTTAAGTGTGATCTTTGTTAAGGTTAGCAGTTTATTCTTGCCTAAAGATGTGTCTGTTTGCTTTGTACATTATATTCTTAGTTCAGTTGATGCTCTGTTAGCTTTATTAATGTGAAAAATTTGTTACGTTAGAGTATACTCATTGGTCTGTATGATAATTACACCCGGTTATGGTAAATTTTTGTTACATATACGATGTTAATGTAAAAATAACATTGTTATGTTAGAGACATGCTTGACAAATGTGAATAAGTACGTTTTTGGATGTTTGTAGTACTTTGAAGACTGTGTTAAGTGTGAAACTTTGTTAACGTTAACCATTTATTGCCTGTCTAAATGATGGGCTAAGTTTCTCGTTTGTGGTATATTTCTATAGTTCAGATGAGATGCAAGTAAGCTTTATTACTGTGAAAACTTTGTTACGTGCATAATACTGCTGATCTTTGTATAAAGAACTTAATTTTATGTTATGTTTATCCAAAATGACACTCGAAATGTGACCTTAATCAATAATCAATAAATCACAGATGGTCAGGAGGGAGGTTGGATGCTGCGGATGGTGTTTGATGTTAGTGAATTTACGCTTTAGGTATGTAAAAACGTAAATTTGTAGTTATAAACCAAAATTTAATAGAAATTTTATTTATTTATTTATTATTTAATTTTTTCTTTTTTTTCTTTTCTGTATCGAGGATACATCATAAGAAAGATGTATACAAGTTTCGTTGTTCTACGTCAATATTTCAGTTTTGGGGGGGCTGGTGACCCCCCTTTGGGATGTGTACGGCTATTTAAACCCATAATGACGATATGGGACTTTATTTGCCAGGTAAGTGACGAAGTTTCATCGTTTCTAGGTCAATATTTGCAGGTTTGGGGTTCCCGGAAACCCCCAATTTAGCTGTGTACGGCTTATTTAACCAAATATCGATATGGGTAACCTTATAATGGTAGGTGTAATACGAGTTTTCATCGTTCTAGGTCAATATTTCAGATTTTGGGGCCGGTCCCCGAATTTGTCAAATCGGTCATTTTACCCCGTATACATCTAGATACAACCTCAAAAGGCTGTATGTCAGGTTTCTTCGTTGTTCTATGTCAAAGTATTTCAGATTTGGGGGTGAGTATCCGCTCTGGTGCACCCACAGTCCCATTTTTACACCGCGGGGTCATCTAAGATATCATCCTCAGAAGGTTGTATACCGAGTTTCATCATTCTATTCAATATTTCAGATTGGGGGCCGGTCCCGAGTTTTTTGGCTCAATATCGGTCATTTTACCCCCGTATACATCTAAGATACAACCTAAAAAGGCTTTATATCAAGTTTCAGCTTTCTACGTCAAATATTTCAGATTTTGGGGTGAGTACCCCATCTGGGACACCCACAGTCATTTTACACTCGGGGTCATCTAAGATACATCCTAAGGAAGGTTGTATACCGAGTTTCATCATTCTACACCAATATTTCAGATTTGGGGGCTTGTCCCACAAATTTGTGGTCAAATCGGCCATTTTACCCCGTATACACCTAAGACAACCTAAAGAGACTGATATCAAGTTTCGTTTTCTATGCATTACTTTATTTGGGAGTGGGTCCCTTCTGTGGGATCCTAGACACCCTATAGGTCTTATTACCATCATATTCGAACTCTAAGGCCTCGATAACCCATATAAGGACACCAACATTGTGTTATACGAATGTTTATCTAACACGCTCGCAGTGGCTCAGCACGATGCGGAGCCAACCTGCAGATCCGCATACAAGTATTCTATGAAACTCAATCTGGTGGAATCCTCTCACAAATTTCAGCCTATCGAACACTTTGATTTTTAAGTGAGGGTGGAGTCCCCCTTCGGGGACCCACACGGGACGTAACATCGTCTACGACGATGGTTATCCTCCCCATCTAAACACCCACCAAATTTTAACCACCAATACGATAACTCTACCCATGGTAGTATATA